>PVJO010012887.1:0-53739 GCA_004026905.1 Hystrix cristata | reverse complement strand
GGGGGGGGCGCTGGGGGCGGAGGGCAGCGGAAGCCGAAGAGGCTGGGCTGCCAGACCCGCGTGCTTGTTGATGGCCCCGGAGGCCTCTGAAGAAGCCCCGCTGTTATTTTCCTCCCGGAACTCCGGAGGGCCCCGGCCCGTCACTCCTCCCCAGAGAACCCGCGAGGCACTCGGGCGTCCGCTGTGATCGGAGGCGCAGACCAGCGAGGTACCGCCGGCCCCGACATGCTCCCCGCCCGGGCCCGCCCCGGCCTTCCCTGCTCCTGCAGGTCTCCAGCTGTGCCGAGTCCGCGCACCGCGGCCGGTTCCGAGTCCGACCCGCCGCCCCAGCCGAGGGGCGGGGGTCACTGAGCGAGACTCAGGAACGCAAATCCTAGAACCCGAACGGTAAATTGCTGTTCCGTGAAGACTATCGTGTTCGTTTCCAATGCTGCCGGGATGCGGCACCAGAAACTCTAAGGCTCAAAGCAACACAGTTTTTCATCTTCAGGTCAGAAGTCTGAAATGCGGCGCGGCAAGATGTGGGCCGCGGAGGAGCTTTCCCCGCTTCTGCAGCTTCTGGGGCCGCCCACGCGCCTTGCTGAAGGCCCTTCCTCCTCAAAGCCGGCAGTGATGAGTCCCTGACGCTCCTGCCACAGGCACAGCTCCATCTGACCGCACACACCTGCCAGTGTCTCTGTCACGGTAGGTTTGGACCCACCTTGATGACCCAGCTCAGCCCCATTAAATACACAGCAACCCTAATCCTGTCTCGCTGTGTAAGCTAACAGATTCACGGCTTCTGGGATTCAGATGCCGACGTCTCGGGACCCTTATCCTGGCCGCGCAACGCTTCCGCTCTAGCTCTCCTTTGCAGGTGGCAGGGCAGGTGCACTATTGGTAGAATTGCAGCACGAACACATCACCACCCTCGCCGGGATCAACGGACTGGTCCAGTTGGGATGATGACCTCTCTACGCACAAAGGTGACACTGTGATGTGTTTATTTGAGCATGTTACGCAGATACTGTGTTATAATACCTGCATAGTTACAGTTACATCTCTGTAGGTTGAAATTCTTATTTTCATTTTAATATTAATACATCGTTTTTCTAGTTTAAAAAATAAGCATGAACAAACTCATAGATATAAAATAGAGGACTCCTACTGATGCAGAATGGAGCTGAGATGCAGAATAGTAAGAAAACCTGGGACATCATACATTTTACAATGAATGGCAATTACGGTTCGTTTCAGCATGGAAAATGAAAGACATTTTATGTGCTGTGTTAAAGATAATAAAATGAACAATTATAATAGACATTCTTATCAAATATATAAGAAATGTGAAAGGAAATTTCCTTTTGACTGTCAATAGAAGTCAACAAAATAAGCCAACTAAAATCGGAATGAATGTCCAATAAAAAAAATCTAAGGAATTTTAACAAGCCAGTTTATAACTCTGGACAGCTGTAAAATAGCTAGAGTTGTTGCACAGGAAAAAGAAAATATTTTTAGATTATTATCTTTAAATTATTAGCTCAGTTATTTAAAAAATTGTTAGACTATAAAGACTAAGAAAGATATTCTGTCCAAAGTGTAAGCTCCTGAATTAAACCAGCAAAAATTGACCACAGAACTCAAAACATTTCTGAAAATGTCAAAGATCAACTGAGTGATGATTTGAAAAGCCACACGTACCTCGTTTGGTTGGTTACTGCCCAATTAACATTTTGAGTATGATTTGACTCAAGGATCTTCAAATTTACAAGGAAATGCCTACTCAGAACCTAAAAACTTGAACTCATAGACAGTTTTAAACCTTCTACATCTGTCAAAGGAGAATTTCAGCTAAAAAGGAGAAAATTACTTTCCACTGTGACAGATGAGGCTTCAAGTAGGTTAGATTTTAAATCCGGATTTGCTGGAATAATGAGCAAGAGGCTGAGGTTTCCCTTCGCGCTTGTTTCCACCGGGTGATACATATTAAAAATATTTGCTCTCAGTTTTCTGGAGCAGACTCTGAGAGTGTCGTGGATACAGCGGTTAAAGTCGCTGAGTATTTACATGCAAGTGCCGTGAGTCACTAGAGTTTATGGCAACGTTGAAAGGCGACAGTGAACTCAGAGAGCTCGTGTTCCTTGCTCATCGGCTGAGTCACGAGAGAGTCTATAAAGATTTACTGTAGCACTGACTCCAAGTCGAGATTTCTTTGAATGGAAGCTCTGCTTGCCAAATATTCAATAATCAAAGGCAAAAACTGGAGGTTTGATTTCAAGTATTCTCACTGTTACCACGCAACATGCAAAAAGAGCTAAATTCGAAACGGCAGAGAAAAGGAAGGCTCCTGGAGGACCTAACTAGACAGCTCGGAGAATTTATGTCAAAATGTAACGCTTTTGTAACATACATCAATAATCTGAATGTTCACATTTTTTCATCAGGAACCAATATATGGAAGATTTTCATCTCAACTGACAGCATCACATCAGTTAGCTGCAAACGACAAAGCAAGTTGAAGACTGCGTTGTTGCTACAGACAAGTTCAGAGCTGCTTTTCAACCTGTATTTTCAGTATCAGCTGGATATTGTTGACTTAGCATAAAAGGTAGCGAATTACCTAACTTCGGACACTTTTGAAACTGACAGGCTTTGGAAACCAATTTTATCAATTTGGATGCAAATGTGGGAGGAAAACTACATTTTTATGCACAATTCAGTTACTAGAAAACTGAAGTATGTTTGGAACCATGTGGTATGGGAAGCTACTTTTTCAACTGTAAATTTTGTAAAATCTAAATACAGATCAACCATTTCTGATGAAAACAGCAGCTCAATCAAGATGTGCTGTAAGTATAGAACACACATTAGATTTAAAATGAAATCAAAAGAATGCAAAATATTTCACCAGTAATTTTAATATTATTTGCCAAAATGACAATTTTGGAATAAGCTATATTTTAAAACTAATTTTATCTGCTTCTGGTTTTTTAAACCTGACTACTCAAAAATTTTAAATTATACCTGTGGCTCACATTACATTTCTATTAAGCAGTACAGGGTTGAACTTTCCTTTTCGGACAAATCAAAGCTTCTAGCAAGGCGTCCTTTCTTCTGTTTCCTCATTTCAAGTTGTGAACCCAAGTCCATCTTACCGAAAGTTGCAAAGTGAGGGTCAAATCCGATCAATGCACTTCATTTGGTCCAAGTTGGGTGTTTCGAAAAATATATTCGTTAGTGGCATAGAAAACTTGGGAAATCAGACACAGTCACTTCATGGCCGCCTCTGACGAGTCAGATCTAGTCGGCCCACGTCCCTCTCTCCATGTGGCCCTGTCTAGACCGGAGCCCGGCAACAAGCGTCCTCACCGTACCCAGCGTGGTTCTATGTGCCAGCCAGTGAGTCAGAGTTCACTGTCCAGATTGTGTCCCCTCAAAATTAATTGATTACTCTCTTTTTCAGTGGTCTGATAAAATATTGAAGAACTCACTTCTTTGAACATTAGCTTGGATGCATGTAAAATCAAACTCACTTAAAGGCTTTTTAACAGAAGTCTGGATAAACTTTTAAATTTCTTCTACGGTTTTCAGTATGTTCAGGGACTTCGAGAGTCAATTTTGCATGTTTATATTATGCAATAAAATCATCAGTAACCCATTCGTGGAGGTGCACTCCTGTAATCTCAGCACTCTGGGAGACTGAGGCAGGAGGGTTAGAAGTTTGAGCCCAGCCTGAGCAATTTAGCAATTCAATAAGACTTTGTCTCAAAACAAAAAATAAAAAAGGGTCTGGAGATATAGCTCAGTGCAAAGGCACTGGGTCCAATATCTAGCACCAAAAAAAAAAAAAAAAGGAAAAAAGATCCATCAGTCATTTTTCTTGATTTTTAAATATTCTCTTATAATTTAAAAAATTTAGTCCATATATATGATTCTATATCCTTTAACTTTTGCTGCAGATTTTTTTGCTGTTCATTGTACAAATTCATAAGATGGTTGTCTATTTTACTAAATTTTTGAAATAATCAACTCTTTGTTACTTACCAATTTTATTGTTTTTCTCAATTAATTTCTGCTTTAATCTCTAATAATACAACTTTCTATTTTCTCATTTATTTATGTTGTTGCCCCCTTTCTATATTCTTTAGTTATTAGTCATTCATAGCCCCTCATTCTTTTATATATAAAATTATAATGTATAATAATATACTGTGTAAGACTGAGTTAAGAAAAATTTATTTTTACCACTCCAATATGTAATATTAATTCTATATGTATAATTCTAATAATATTTATATATTCTCTAATTATATATACTTATGATAATATTTGAGGCTATGAATTTTCCTCTAATTATGGTTTTGGCCACATCCAAAGTGTTGCTATATCATACTAATATCTAAAGCTAAAAATTTAAGTTTCTATTTCTTACCTAAAAAATATTTAGAACAGTGTGTCTTAGAATTTCCCAGTGAAATTATCCACCAGTTAAAGAAAGGATAATTCAGTTGTGATAAATTCACACAAGGAAATATACAGCAATAAAAAGAACTAGACTGATATACCCGCAGCACATATGAATGTCCCTGACAGTCTATGGAAGGAAGGAGCCAGGCACGACAGAACACAAGCTAAATGATCCTATTCACACATGATGTGAGAAGAGACAGAGCTGACCCGCGGTGACTTGGGCAGATGCATTCAGGAGCTGCCTCTGGGCGGGACACCATCAAGGAGTAGAGTGGGGAGCCTGCAGGAGGCGACGTGCAGCGTGGATGTGCATTGTACACACTGAACATCAGGCACTTTATGACATGTAACATATACCTCAATTTTTAAATGGAGAAATCTGATTTTCTTGCAAATATCTTAAAGCATTATTGGCAGAGAATTTGGCTTGTAGGGCACTAATCCTCTCACGAATTTCTTAGCATTTTGTCCTTGGCCAGAGTAATGAACTCTGTTGGTTCTTCTTCAGCATCCTTCTCCCCTTCTCTTTTCCAACCTATCCTGATTTGACTCTAGCCCTGCCATGCCCCCATGTGGTTCATGGGGAAGCTGGCCCTGTCCCAACTACAGGGATGGTTCAGGAATAGTCCCGGAAAGTGTGGGAATTCTGCGTCTTGCTGGGGGGCTCCAGGCTCAAGTCAATCTGAGCATTCTCTTGGCAAACCCTTCTTGATCAGAAGGTGAGCATATGACATCAGTGGTCCAATCTAACTAGAAGGAAGGACTTCCGTGCCCCAGTTGGAGGAAAAGTCCTTCTCTCTCCCCTAGGGGAAAGAGCCAGGAGGTTCCCACCTCAGCCACCTCCCCTCCCACAGCCAGGGGAGCAAGGCAGCATCCTGAAGGACCAGAGGGAAAGGATGCCCACCTCTGCCAACCTCCCAGAGGTACACTCACCCTCTTCCTCCTCGTTTAAACCTGTCTGAGGCACCTTACTGCCTCCTCCAGCCAAGAGTCTTACTAGTGAGCCAAGTGTGTGACTAGATGTTGAGAATGTTCAATGAGTCGAGGAACAGGGCAATTCTTTTGGAACAACTTACATTAATATTTAATAAATCAAGCTCATTAAGTGTGTTGCTCGAATTCCTCGTGTGCTTATTTGTCCGTGTGATCTACTGAATTATGCAGGGGAATGTTGATGATTGTTGCTATGACCACGGTTTTATCAAGATCTTATGAGTCTTAGCACTCCATGAAAAATTTGGCAGATTAAATCCATGTCTGTTTATCTTCTTTGTGGATCGTAGATTTTATCAATATAAGATATTCCTCCTTTACTGTTTATTTCTGTTGACCTTCAGTTCTGCTGAATTTGATATTAATATTCCATCTCTGTTTTTTTTTCACAGTGTTAGGGATTGAACCCAAGCCCTCTCTCTTGCTAAGCAAGAGCTGTACCATTGAGCTACACCCCTGCCCTTTTTGAAAATTTGAAACAGGGTCTCACTAAGTTGCCCAGACTAGTCTTGAATTTAAGACACTCCTGCCTCAGCCTCCTGGGTGGCTGTGACAGTAGGCATGGGCCGCCAAGCAAGGGCCACCTCAACTTTTGTTTCCTTTGACATGGCCCCACTTATCTTTGCTTACCACTTTATTAACCTGCTTGGTCACTTTAGTCAGGGCATGTCTGTTTTACAACTAGCTGTCGACTTTTGCATTTTAAGTCAAACGTGAAAACATGTCATTTGTTTCATAATATACATTCACCATCCAATTTTGTTTCCTGTTCACCATGTTTTTTTTCTTTCTTTCTTATTTTGCTGAATTGTTTTCCCTTTGTCTGTCTTCTCCCTCTGGGCCTTGGATGTTCGACTACTGTTTGTCTTTAAAGGTCTTACCGAACATATCTGAGCCTGTCTTTCTCTGTCAGTATCAAAACTGGTTAAGCTGGGCTGGGTGGTGCTGTCCTGAAGTTCTAGCTTGGGAGGCTGAGGCAGAGGATCGCCAGTTCAAGGCTAACCTGGGAGATTTAGCATAACCCCCATCTCAGAATAGAAAATGGAAAGGGCCGGGGATGCAGCTCGGTGGTAGAACGTCACTGGGCTGGTTCAATTCCTAATACTGCAACACAGACAACAAAGTGGTTTAATATTTATTTCTTACCAGCCACCCCTCAAAGGCACGCCCTCTCACAGCATCCAGAAGCAGGCTGTAAAGTCGCACACACACACCCGAACTGCCGCTTCCTTCCCGTTTTCCTGATGGATTTCTTCAGGGTGATCCTGCGGCTGACCGGCCTGATGCGGATCGCCTTTGTCTAGTCTCTCCTTGGCTTATTCTCTCTCGGCACACATGAACGGGGAGCTTCTCTCTTTTTCCCGGCCCGCTTTATCCTGGGGTCTGGCCTAGCGGTGCTTTGTAAACATATCGAATAAATGAGTGCCTTCACTTTTCTCAGGTTAGAAGGGATTTGAGATTTCAGTCCCAAGATATTAATAACTTTTTATTTATGTGATTGGCCTACAGAACAACCTGTAAGCTAAGAGTAACTATCACACCCGCTGGGTAGATAAGAAAGCTTAAACTCATAAAGGTCATAGAGTCTCAAGACGGCACCGCCTGGGACAGCCAGGCTGAGACTTGGACTCAGGTTTGGTCCATTCGGAAGTGCTCTGCCCAAGTCAGTCCGTCTGTCTGTCTGGCTCTAGCTCTCTCACACACACATACAGTGACATACATGTACATGCACACACTGACACACACATATACACACACTCATGCACATAATGCTCAGTGCACCTATACACACATTCACATAGAGACATTTACACACAATGCATGCATACATGCACACACATACACACACATACGCACTTTCACATGCAATATACACATACACACATTTAGCCATTCACATGCACACAAACACACACACAGATGCTACATCATAGACACTTCCTTTGCATTAGCTCAGGCAGAGGATGCCCCAGGTGACCAGCGCCAATGTGTCACGACAGATGCCAGCCTTCCTCAGGTTTATCTCAAATACTTCTCCAGCTCCCATCAGTCAGAATGAATCTGAACTGTCTACTTTTTCTTGTCACCTTCCTCAGCTTCTGTCTCATGTTACAGTCCTGTGAGTGTCCCCTCCGCCCAGCTAAGCCAAGGCCTCCCTGCAGACCTCACGCCCCGTCTCGCGCCCTGGCCCTAGGGCAGCACATTGTCTGGTGCCGAGCAATGTTGATGAGTCAGGTTACTGGGTATGTACTTGGCCTTGACCCTCCCAGGCAAGGACCACCTCCTCCAGACAGCCCCTGGGGATTCCTACCTGAACCCCACCTCCCCTTCTCTGGCCTCTATCTGCTGTGAGAAATACTGTAATTCTAAGAACTTTGGGGTTGGACTGTTCTTGGAAGAAGGAAAACCAACCCAAGAAAATGTCTCCCTGTAAAACCCCTTAGGAAGCCCAATCCAGGACCATTATCTCTCAGGTGCTGCCCCCCTGTGGCCAGGGCCAGAAACTCCAATCAGAAACCCAGATCTATAGCTGAGGGTTTACTCTGATTTCTTTCCCAGCTGGCCAGCCCAGGGTTGCTCCAGAAAATCTTACCTCTGTGTTGTTTTTTAAAAATTCCTGACACTAAACCAAAAAAAAAAAATTCCTGCTACTTTTCACCTCACTAAACTGCTCGTGTATGATGCAGCTCAATTGCAAACCAACATTTGCGTCCACCTCATGTGACTTCAGATGTGGGACTCAGACTGAAATTCTGCTTGTTTACAAGGACTGCAGAGGTGAGGCCAGACATGGTCCCTTATCTATAGCTCCTGTGCTAGTGGGGGAGACAGACCCAGGCTAGAATCCTGGAAACCAGCAAGTTCTCCTGAGCTTGGAAAGCTGGGACGTCGTGCCGGGATCCCAAGCTGGGTGTTCTGTGCTCTCCTCTTGGAGTAGAGCAGACTAGATCTGGGCCAGAATCCCTGGGAGAAGCTACTGCTGCCCAGTGGCTTTGAGCCCATAGCTGAGGCTCACACTCTGATCCCTGCTGCCTCTTGCCATTCATCCGACCTTGGGCAAGTTATTGTGAAGAATCTGAGCTCCCTCATCTGCATAATGAAAATAAGAATACACCTCCTAGTCCTGAGAGTGTTTCATAATTCGGATGTGATAGGTATTGACTTATCTTTGTCATTGTATCATTTACTTGTGGCTGATTGCTTTCTTTCCCTTCTATTTAGTTGGCCGCTCTACCTGACACATGTATTCTACTGGACATTTTGGCATTGTTAGCTTTGTTGTCTCTTTCTAGTATGTCCTCAAGAATTTTTTGGAGTGTTGTTTAGTGATCGTAAATTTCTTTAGGTATTCTTTATCATGGAAATATCTCATTTCTCCAACAATCTTGAAAGATCGTTTTGCAAGCTATATCAATCAAGGTTGGAAATGTTTTCATGTAGGGTTTAAAACACTTCATTCCAAGCTCTCTTTGCCTTTAAAATTTGTGTTGAGAAGTCTGTTGTAATTCTGATGGGTTTTCCTTTGTAGGTGACTCATTGCTTCTTTTTTAACAGCTTTCAAGACTCTGTTCTTATGTTGGATTCCTGGTATTTTAATTATTATGTGGTGTGGAGTATTTTGTTTTTGTTTGTTGGTTTGCTTTTGTTTTTCTGCTAATGGCTATTCAGGGTTCTATATGCCTCACTTATCTGCGTGCTAAATTTTTTTTTCCATTTCGGGAAAGTTTTCTGCTATTACTTGTGTAAGCAGGTTTTTTATGCCCTTTGTGCTGTCTTTTGAGTTTTCATTAATTCCAGTTACTGTGAGTCATCTGGAAGGTGATGGATCGACTTTTCATGTTCTCTTGTTGTTTTTTAATGTGCCTTTCATTAACCACAGCCCTGTCTTCTCCACTTTACACACTTTCCTCATACCAGTCATTTTTGCTGCCTAAACATTCAGTCGTGTTCTTAACCTCCTGGATTCCTGTTTGGAACTTTTTAATGGAATCCCATTCTTTTCTATGCTGGGCATTCGTATTTTGTATCTCTTTCCACTAGATTTTTACTAGTGTCTAGACTCACTGATTTGTTTCATTTGGGTCATTATCTGTTTAGTTATATTTTCTTTGAATTCATCAAGCGCCTTATTAAACTATGTATTTTGTTACCTCCAGTGTTACCCTTTCAGACATTTCTGCTGTATGACTTATGATATTCTCTCCCTCAATGACCCCCGGATCAGCTTTGGAGGTTTGGGAGTCATTTTGTTGCCTTGTTTTCTCGTGTTTCTATTTTTTGTCCGTCTTCTGTGCTCAGATTTGTAGCTTCTTTGGCCCAGTGCCCAGTTCTTCAGGGATGACCTCAGTATTATGACTCCAGAGAATCCAGATATTAGCACACGCAGAAAACCAATTGACAGCACCAACTATGTCTCTTTGAATGTGGCAGTACAGTAAAGTCAGTGACGACGATGGTGTCGAATACAAACCGTGTCTTCTGACAAACCCTAAGAGCCACTCACGAATCACTGCTAACCAGAGCAAAGCGGTCTATGGTTTGGCGTAGACACCTGGGCAGCCCAGATAGTGACCTATAGTAAATCAGACCACTAGTCTCTGCTGCACGTGGGCAGTGGTGTGAAAGCTGGGGCAGACCGCTGGGCTAAATTCCGTCTCCTTCAGATCCACCCCTCTGAAGGCTGCACCCGCCAAGGCTGGCCTCCCACCACAGAGCACGGGCCCCGAGATCTTCTCACGAGGTCCCATGTAGCTCTCACCCTCTCCGAGCCTGTCTCCAAAGGTTGTCTCTCCCTCAGCCTCTGGGGAACGGTATTACTTCAGCCCCAGGACAAAACTCTCCTCCTGGGTGCTGGTTTTATCTTCACTCGGGTCAGGCTTTTGGTTGTCTCTTCTGCTACACTGTGCTGCAGGGTGTGCAAGGGACTGACATTGGTGGCAGGGTGATGCAGGGACTCTCTCCTCTCCCACCAGGCCCACTAGGTGCCCGTGTCATAGTACAGATGCTGTGGGACCTCGATCCTCTCCTGTGGGGCCCACCAGCTCCTATTTTTAGCTCCACGGACACCTGCTGCACGTAACGTAGGGAGCTTGTCTGGGTTCGTGCAGAGGAAGGAGACGTTAACACGTGTGAACCATTTTCCCCGGACTCTGCATGTGAATATTAAAGACAATGCCGCGGGCCAGGAGGGACTGTGGTCTTCTCTCCCACTCCTCATACTGCCCCTCCTTTCACAACGTATCCCAGCCTGGCTTTGGGCAACAGTGACCCAGCTGTGGCTCGTGAAACATCCAAGCCAACCTGCAAATCCTGCATCCCTCTTTCCCAGCCTCCCTTTCAGCAAGGAACAACCATTTGACTCAATTCTCAATGGTAGTCTGATGGTAGCTTTTCTGGAAAATCTTTATTTTCCTGATAAATGCGTCACTTGGGTAGCATACCTCTTGTCTTTCTTCCTAGCTTGAACTTAGACGTGATACGGTGACATCTATGACCAATATGTTGCGATCACGAGGCAACAAGTCAATACGCCAAGGACAATGAAACAGAAACATAGTAAAGGCTGCATTCCAGACGGCAGGACTGACAGCTGAGCTCAGAACAAACCCTCCACCTACCTGCGGTCTCGATGCACGAGGAGCCCAGAGTGGGCAGAGTGCATTGTCCTTCCTGGGTTTGCTTTGCATGTCCTTCGAGCGTCAGCACTCACCTCAAGGACTTTATTCCAGAATGGTTGCTCCCTTCCAGGAGCAGTCCTGAGCTAGATTAGGAGCCAGACAAGGAAGGCAGCAGGCAGACAGGAGTATTTTGGTCAAGGGGGAGATGCCTCGGCCTGGGCATCTTTCTCCCTCCCAAATCCTGCATTAGACCGGCCTACAGGATGAAATGGGGGCAGTCAAGTGTGATGTTTTCAGGCCTCTCTGCCCCAGAATCAGGATTGAAAACGCACAGTGGACTCGGGGACCCCATAGAAGAACTCTGGGAAGCTGTGCTTTCCCACATTCCCATCCACCCCACCAAGGGACTCAGGGCTCTTGTTTATTATCATTAAAAATTCATGGCGGTTAGCCAACCACAAGAGCTGCCAAATTCCTAGGAGGGGGGTGACATGTGGAAGCAATTTCACTACTGTCAAGTCTCCCAGTAACACAGGCCGGTACCCCAAAGGGCTGCAGCTAAATCATGCATGCCCGTGCCATGCATCCCTCTAGCACATTGCTGCTCTTTCGAGCCACACTCCAGCACGCCCTACATGGTGTCACACCACCCTTAACACATCACCAAGGTTGCCTTGTCCTCCCTGCTCCACACGGCCATCAAGAGAATCACAATTCTTGATTCTTGGTCCCTCCAACCCTAACCCTGTCTCCTCCCGCCCCTCATCACAGCCGCTGGCACCAGTTTCTGCCACGCAAATCACCCTTGAGCTTCCTTGATCTTACCCGACATCAAGGATGTCAGTCTTTCCCACTGTACCCCGGAAATACCCACGGAAGCCTCCCTGTTCTGTGGCTGCACAGCTCCCACTGCACCCCAATTTCCCAGCCTCTCTCACCCGGGTGGGGAGGCAGCTCTTTCCTGCTCCCTACCCCTCAGCTGCCCACATCAGCCTAGGTGACTTGCTATAAACCGCACCCAATTTTGTCACCTCCGTGCTGAACCCTTCAATGGCTTCCAGTGCACACAAAAAAATCCAGGTACTCACTTGAGTTCACTCCTCCTGGGACCAGGAGCCCGGGCAGTCTGGCTCCTCCTCCCTCCCTGCCTGCCTCTCCTCGTGCCTTAATCTATTCAAGCTGCGATAACAAACTCCCGTAGGCTAGGCGGCTTGCAAGCAGCAGAAACAGGCTGCTCGTGGTTCTGGAGGCTGGAAGTCCAATATCAAGATGCCTGCAGGAGCCATCTTCTTGCCATTCCCTCAAATGGTGGAAGGACGAGGCCACTCTGGGGTATCACCCTGTGGCTTCACTACCTGAAAGAGCCACGGCAACAGGGTGGCTCTAACCTGTGAATTTTGGGGGACACACACATTCCCATGACCTAAGCTCTCTCACTCCAGCCTCACTCACCTCTCTTTCTTCCTGGGACACACTGAACTCCTCTCACTTCCCTCTGAGATTTCAGATCTGCTGCCCCCAGCACCGCCCCCAGCAGAGCTCTTTGTTACCGCAGCTCCACCTCCTCCAACCTCCTCACAACCCTCCGCCCTTGCTGGCTGCAGAATTCTCTATCCCCACCAGAATGCAAGCCCCTCGAGGGGCGCGATTCCACGAAGCTCCTTTCCTCCTGCTATCCCAGCTCTCCCAGCTCCCAGAGTGTTGCTGGCAACACGGAAAGTGCTCAATAAATGCTTGAAATGTCAGTGGCTGTTCAACTTGGGAGAGGTATGAAATACCATCTCTCTACTGCTAGGATCAGAATATATCATCTGCTTGCCAGATTTAACCAAAAAAAAAAAAAGTACTATATATATATAAAAGTACGATATGCTAGTGTGGTGGACTGATACGGTCAACTTGAGTAGGAACACCCAGCTGGACTGAGTCGGTGCAGTTCTGGGAATAGAAGATCTACCTGAGGATTACTGCCAACATACCATAAAGGAGACCAGGAGAAGAAGATAGTCACGGGCTGGTCCCCAGGAGAAGTTCTGTTGTGGCTGGTTCTCCAGAAGGGAATTCAGCCACTCTCATTACAGAAGGAGCTCGGGGCCTTGCTGTCATCGAGGATGGTGGCTGTTGCTTCAGGGGAGCTCTGGTCTTCATCTCTGCTGGGAGCATCGCATCCTGGTTCCAGGATAGATTTCTTCAGTCATCGTCTGCAGACACAGACGTACATGGGACATCGCTGTGGGCTCCCAGCCCTTGATTGGATCTTTCGGGTCTCCAGCGCCTAGACAGATATTCGGCACTCTTCCTGAGTTTGGCTTGTGTGGGTGAATGCTGTACCTTGTAAATGTTCTGAATTAAATCTGCTCTCTTGCAAACCATTGGCTTTAGAAAGGTAACTTATCCAGCTAGCTAAATTTGATTTTACATAATCAATAATATTTTTAGTATAAGTACATACTTAAATATTTGAGCCATACCTATATTAAAACTACTGTTGGTTACTGTTGATCTGAAATTCAAGTGAACATGGCATCCTATATATTATCTGACAACCCTAGTCTAACAAGACCATCCACTTCAGGCTAAAGAGGAAGCTTCCTGGCTGGGAAGCTTAGAATTATTATTTTTTATTTTTATTTTTTTATTTTTTTTGTGGTGCCGGGGATCGAACCCAGGGCCTTGTGCTTGCAAGGCAAGCACTCTAATCACTGAGCTAAATCCCCAGCCCCAAGGGAAGTTTAGAATTATTGACTGCTGCCCTGCACTCTAGACACATTGATTTAGTCTCTGGGTTGGGCCCACTGGTTCTGCGAGTCTGACCAGCCAAGTTTGGGAGACATGATGCTGAGCATATCCAACGAGTGGTCACCCCAGCTTTGAGGAGTTGGGAACTAATCCGGATGGATGAGCTAATCCAACACTGGGAAGGTCTGGCACCTACTGGGAAAAAAGAAACTCAGTGTCCTCTCCTTCTCTGGCCTCATTCTACCTCACTGGTCCCAACACTGGCCCACATGTTCAGTCTTGACTCCCAGGAATGGGGGAAACGGTAGCCCCAAAAAGGATAATGTGCATGTGTCAACCCTTGGCACTACAGGTACTGCCTGATATGGAAATAAGATCCTTGGAAATGTGATCACGTGAAGGATCCTGAGATGAGGTTGTCCGACTAGACTCTTTATGAGAGACATTCTTAAAATCAAGTAACCACCCAAAGACCATACTGATAAGAAAAAATGATATGTAAAGATAAACAAACATGTATTATAGTGTGCATCTGTGTGTGTGTGTGGGTGTGTGTGTGCATGATGGCAAACTCAAAGAAACAACCACGAAAAGGATGATTGGAAATATTAAGCAATAAAATTCAAGGCACAAACATTACAAAGAGCTCTATTTCATATTTATATGTACAGAAGCTAGCTAGTATCCATAATGATGACATAATAGTAATGGACTTTTATGCACTAAGTAACACAGTATTAAAATACACAAAGCAGATGGATTTGAAATGCAGTCAAGCTTATTTGTTTCTTCCTAGAGAGAACTTTCCAGGGGCCTCACTTGATTTTAGGAACCCTGACCTGTCTTATTAAAGCACTTAGGTCAGTATTTGTAATCGCCTATTTAATTACCTCTCCCTGCCCCCACTGGAATTTGAGCCCTGAGGGTCTCACATTGTGCCTGTCTAGCTCGTTAGCCCAATGCTCAGTACCTATCAAGCATTCAATAAGTATTTGTTAAGTGCATGGCAAACAGATACGTATTTGATGTTGTATCTCTGAAACAGAGAACATACTTCTTTTTAAATGCTCATGGGTATATACAAAAACCCATCATATACATTTGGTCAAAAGAAAACTTTTAATAAATTTAACAATGTAGAAATATGAAACTACAACATTCTCTGACCTTATAGCAAAAGAATAAACAAACAAAAAAAAACCTCTAGAAACAAAAAGACTCTGACCTTCTGGAATTAAAAATCACTTTACGAAATGGCTCTAGTCAAGGAAGAAATCACAACTGAAATTAGATATTATATAAAGCAAGATATAAACAACAATAACCCACACATAAAAGTAGGGGATGTGGCCAAGTATATATTTTAGAGAAAAAAAAGAGATTGAAATGTTTTTGTATTTGAACAACCAATAACTAAATGAAGAAATCAGTCAAAGCAAGAACTATAAAAAGAACAAAATAAACTGTAGAAAGCACAAGAAGGGATGGAATAAAGATGAAATTTTAAGTTAGGAAATTAGAAAACAGAATGAAACATAGAATTTATAAACATATCGATGGATTTATTATTGAAAGGCAAATAAAATAGACATGCAAATGGAAAGTTTAATTTAAGTATTCAGATAGTCTCACCATGACTGTTTTTAACTATAAAATACCCAGAAACTCCCAAAATATATAGGAAAGAAAATTACAAGGTTTTACTTAAAAATGACACTCTCGAAAGCCTAGACATGTGAGAGACAAGCCGTCCTGCTGGATGAGGAGCCTTAGTATTTATAAATGTATCAGCCCTTCTCAAATTAATAAGTGAGTTCAATATACAGATGCTCCTAGGCTCACAATGGTAAGTCTTACCAATAAATGCTGGTAAGCCGAAAATGCACAAATACAGTAGCTTACTGAACAGCCTAGCACGGCCTAGCCTACCTTAAATATACCTGCAACACTTGCATTAGTCTAGAGTCATGCAAAATCATCTAACACAAAACCTTCTTTATAATACAGAGTCAAATGTCTCGTGTAATTTACTGAACACAGTGCTTTGTAGAGTACAAAGCCAGTCGTGTCCCCATGGGACTGACAGCTGCCTGAGAGCTGTGGCTGGCTTCTGTGGCCCAGCATTTCTAAGACAGCATCCCACTGGGGAAAGTGCAAAACTCACATTCTGAAGTAAGGTTTCTACTGACTGTGTAGTGCTTTTGTACCACCATAAGGGCATAAAATAGAAAGTAGAAACATTCTGCGTCAGGGACCATCTGTAATTCAGTCATTAGACTAATAGGCTTCAGGAGCTAGAAAGAGGCAGTTTTTAACAGGTGGACATAAAACTTTTCTGAGAAAACAAACACATGAGAATAATAAAGGAAGTCCGAAAAACTAAAGAAGGAATCTGGGTAAAATGGGAATCCTTCACAGAAGGGTGCAGGAGCAGGGATCAAATAGTGAGGGGACAGGCACTCATTGCCCTGGCTGCCCTGCCCCATGTCCCTCGTTCACCCTGACAGCCTGCCTGGCCAGACCGACATCCTGCCCATCACCCAACAGCAATGCATCACCTGCCCAGGATCCTGCACCAGATGAGGCAGCCTCCATCCCCTGGCACCGCCTCTCCTGGACTGTCCATCACAGACATACAACTTGGTGCAAACGTCAGAGCTCTAAAGCTTCACGGTGTAATGCTGCCACTCTTGCCACGGGGCCGAGAGAAGGAAGATGATATAAAGCTGACACACCCAAAGCAATGAAAGACCATACGACTCTTGCCAAGGCAACTGACTTAAAGGAATATCGCGACCATTGATGCCAAACCTACATGAAGAGACAAGAGTGGCGCCACTGTGCCACTGCGCCGGGGTGATCTTTGGCCAAAGAAAGTGACAATGTTGAGTCCCATGGGCATCAGTGGGATGGAGGCCATCCGTGCTGAGACTGTGGAACTTGAGGAGCAACCTGTGACAATAGAAGAAATCCTGAGTTCAAGGGAGTTGCTTGGGTTGCAAATGAAGACCAGAAACATGGGCAACATCGCTCGCAGTGCAATGAGAGAAGACTGGAAGAAGAGTATCCTCACAGTCGACAGGAAAATCATCAAATGACTAATGCTAATATGAAACTAAGGGGTGTTTTTAATCCACACGTAACTGTCGCAGCGAGTGGTCTGAGTGTGAATTCCAGGGTGTTTGCAGTAAAAGGAAAGGGCCCACTGTTCAGGCCCAACATTTCTCACCCAAGTCCCTCTGAGAGTCCATGTTCTAACCTCTTCTTGGTCTGAACCTCCAGTTTGTCCCATGCATGTCCCTGTGCCACTTGGGGAGGGTCAGGGCACCCCATAGGCTTTGATGAGGGCCTCCTACCACCCTAAGAGACCCCCAACTCAAACACACGAACCCCAAGGAAATCCAGGGGTGCTTTGGGTAGGTACAACAAGAAAGATGCAAACTCCAGGAGGAAACACCCGTCTGAATTAGCTCCTTACAAAAGGAAAACCGCATGGCTGTGACCTTGAGCAACAGACGGATCATCTTTCCTGGAGTTCACTCAAAAGAACAAAACGAAGAGTGTCTGGACCGTGCTGCCCAGATGCCACCAGCACCAGCCTCCCCTCAAGAGACGGCTCCTTGCTCCACAGCCCTCACCAACAGACAACCCGTGCGGATGGTGACCAGGGCCCCATCCACCTTCCCCTGCCTCCCATGCAACGTGCTGAGGAAGCCTGAGGAAAAGCCATCCCTGCTCCGTCCAGACAAAGGAAGTGCCATCCCAGACCACCTTAGGGTCCTGTTTCTGAGCATCCTGCTGAATTCACTCTCTTCTGTAGCACCAGCCCAGCCAGGTAGCAGTACGGCCCATCTTGAAAGATACAGGACACATTCTCACCCCAGAAGGTGGCAGAGGATGCTTCACCCTGCAGCCAAACGTTGGCGGGTGAGGGGCTCCATCTGAAGAGCTTAATTGATGAATTTCCAGCAAATCAGCATTCAGATGAATAGGATTTTATTGGAACAGATCAAATGTTCGAGGGAGCTGGGTACATACACAGTGTCACTTGGAACAGAACCTGCCAGCCAGTCAGTAAATAACAGGAGGCAGCTGTTCCTGCGTGACCTCACACATACCTCTCTGAGCAGCTGTCACCTTGCATGGCTTCGCTGGGTAACAAGTCCCCCCACCCTGGGACCTCCCACAGGAAAAAAGGCCACGTCTTTCTCCCCTTGGTGTTACACTAGTGCCCAGGGGAGAGCACAGTGGCCAGAAGATGCTTGGTAAATATTAGTGGAAGGGAGGAATGAAGGGAGGGAAGACAGGGAGGAAGAAGAGTGAGGAGGAGAAGGGAGAAGGAAGGCGAGGATAAAGGAAGGAAGAAGGTGGGAAGGAAGGACAGAAGAGTAGAGAGAGGAAAGAGCAGAGGGTGGCACACAATAGATACCCACTCTCGAGCCAGAAATGTGTTCCATGTCCTTACACTGCCCAAGATGGCTGCCTGCAGGCCTCACACAGCCTCCTGAGATACACGGGGACCAAATTTCCTCTCAGTTTTCTGAGGAGAGTCTTACCCAGAACTAGTCTTTTTTTTTTTTTTTAAGAATGAGTCTCTTGATGACAGGATGAAGGAGCAGTCAAGGCAAAGGCCACAGAGCCGAAGCATCTGACCTCCAACCTCGGTTCCTCCACAAGGGAGCCAGGTGGTCCCAAGAAGTGACTGAACTTCCGGGAACCTCAGCCCCTAGCCTGAAAACGGGATTGTTAGGGTTTGTGTCTAGATGTCCCCCCAAAGCCTCATGTGGTAAGAGATAACTGGATCTAGAGTGTGTGGTTACTAAATTGATCCACTGATCAATTTGGCATCATTCTGCTGGGATCAAGGATGTGAGACTGAGATTGGGGATGGGAGTGTGGGCTGCCCTAAGGGCAGGTAGCCTAGATAAAAGATACAGAAGAAGCTAACTAGCTGCTTGTTTGCATTGCTTATTTGCATACATTCCTTGCATTTTCCTCACCTTACTTTGCGGCCGGTCGGCTGCCGGTCTGCCACGCTCGGACCCAGCGGACTATAGACTGAAACCTCTGCAGACTGTGAGCTAAATAAACCTTTCTTCCCCTAACTTTGGGTGTCAGGTATTCTATCCCAACAACGAGAGAAAAGTGACTGAACTTCCAGGAACCTCAGCCCCTCGCCTGAAAACGGGATAATCACATGGCTGTCCTCACAGGGTTGCCTGGGAATGAGCCCGGCGAAGAGCTGATGCTCCACTCCAGGTGGAGACAGACTCTGTCGGGGGAAGCAACTGATTGTTGTCATCGTCCGGAAAGCTGTCCCCCTTCCTTCCTCTGCAAAGTCCCAGGGCTGTGACCTCCAGAACAATGTGGAGTGGGACAGGCATTGGTCAAGGGCCCAGTGTGGCTGTGGCTCTGTTCCCGGTGGCCTGTTCAGTGGTCTTTTTCCTCTGGACCCCCATGTCTTCCCTGTCATCAGAGACATTGCATCATCATCCCCAGGATGAAATAATAATAACAAGGAATGTTTTTGCTGCCCCTTATATTAAAAAAAAATTCCATTCACCTCATTTGCCTCTATTAAGCCTCATAATTATGAACAAAATACTGTATTTTATTAAGTGTATGCATAAAAAGATAAAAGGTATATGTGTTCACAAGGTACTGCATAATGTACTATTTTGATCCCAATTTTAGAGATGAGTAAACCAAAGCGCAAGTGTTGGTTTATCTGGAGTCACCATCTAAGAAGTTTTGAAGCTGTCTGATACTCAGTTTTGGAAGAACAGATGGGAAATTTAGCTCCACAATTTCACTGTAAAATAATAAGAAGAAGAACAGCAACAAAGCTAAAATTAATCATTCAAAAAATTCTGCATTTCAATATAATATCCATTATCCATCCAGGCTACGTTCTGACCAAAACTGGACTCTATTACAAATAATTTAACTTGCTGTATTTTCAATTTCAGTGGTCATTTCCTTTAGGGGCCATTTAGCCATTTATTTAACTAGTCCCCAGTTGTTGGCTAACAAGGCTGTTTCCAACTTTTTAGTTCAGGTTTGCGGGCCAATCCCTAGTCCTCTCCAGTCCTCCAGGCAATACTGAGATCCTCTTCAGCACCCAGAGTGCCCCACCAATGCCAGGCTCCAGCTGCCGTGACATGAACTGTGACACCTGCCTGTCTTCCCTTCCTGTCTTCCTCACACCCCTTCACCCGCAGTGCCCGTCCTGCTTCTCTTTGCCTGAATCCTGCTCATTCTTTTAAATTCAGCAAGGAGGATCTCCTGTCCCAGAAGCCCTCCCTAGTTTCTAACTCAGCTAACAGTCCCTTGCTCCTGGGATCTAACATTCATCCCACTGTATTGTCACTGTGCATTCCTGGCTCAGTTTCCCCTCAGACACCAGGACTTCCCTGAGGGCAGGCTCCTCGTTTGACTCATCTCTGTGTTTGTCTCATTTAGCATCCAGCTTAGAGACTGGTGGGGGCTTGGTAAGGATTTTATGGCAATTCATTGATTCATTGCTTCTGGCTGCAGATATGTCTGTTATGGGGAGGTGATTAGAGAGGCAGGCATGTGCTGCCCCTAACCAAATTTATTAAGTATCTATTTCATGCTAAACAATACATTCATGGCTCTGGGCTTAAGAAGTGGGTCTCTAAGCTCAAGGCACCTGCCAGGGGACAGGATTTACATATCTAAAAGTGTAGAACAGAACACTTCAAAGTCAACCACGCACACAAACCGCCTGGGATCACGTTCAAATCCAGGTTCTGGTTCAGCCAGGCTCGGGCAGCCTGAACATCTGCATTTCTAACCAGCTCCCACAAGATGCTGCTCTGCCGGACCCGCCCCGCACGAATGCCAAGTCCCGGGCCCTCAGGATGGATGTGCCGCCGGCTGCTCCCAAAAGTGAGGTTGGTCACACACACAGCATCCATCCCACGCACACGGACTTCCAAGGTGCCTTCAGATCAACTCTGAGTTCTGTTTCCTAAACTTATTGGAAAGTAAATTTTAGATGACTGTCTTCGATGAAGGATAAGCATTCTTTTCAATAAGCAGAAAATATCCATAATATAAATATAATGAAATTTTCTAAATCTAATTCGGCTTGGGTTAGATATCTTCATTTGAAGGTTTGAACCTAAGTCCTACTCTTTTTTTTCAACAGGGAGATGAGCAAATGTCAGAGGGTGTTAAAGACAAGACTTCATGTTTGCGGTCATGAGGGGTTGGTTCTCTGCTGTTTGGAGCAGTCACAGCTGTGTGCCACAGTCGGCAGGCAGCCCGTGCTTTGGGAGACCCGGGACATGACCCCCAAAGGCCACTGTGTCAGCCCAGGTGTGCTCCAGGCTCCTGAGGCCCTCAGCAAATTTCGGAGCAACATTCAGGATGGGGTGACATGAGTTGGGGTGGGGCAACCCTGGGCTCTACTTGGCCCAAAAATCTCCAGACTCTGTGCCTGCTTAGCCTAGCAAAATGCTTTCTGTATTTCAGTCCTGTGACAGCTGCCCCACAGTGGCCCACACACTGTGACACGAACACCCTCCAACTTGGGTCCAAGAATCTCACCCTCCATTAGACTTGCTAGATAAACCCTGCCCACAGGCTGCAAATCACAGGACACCCGTGGGAATCAAAGGTGCTCCACAAGGCATTCTCTTCTCTGCTGTGGAACTGTCCAGGGAGCCCACAGCCCTGGGTAAATCACCGTGATGATTGTTGCCACACAGATATGAAAAGAACTACAACACTATCTGATACCGAAAGATGCGGAACAGCGAACAGGGTGAATGGGTGACACAATCACAGATGGAGGAGCAAGGACAATCCCATTCACTCCCACCCACCACCACCAAAACAGAGGAGGAGAAGGAGGAAGAGGAGGAGGAGACAAAGGTGAGAAAGAAGACGACATGAGCACCTACCCTGAGTCTGGAGTGAGCCAGTTCCCTGCATCGGGGGTCACCTGCTGACCTAAAACATGTGACGCCACAAACTCCCCACGCGCAAGGGCCCCACGCCCTTTCTGACGAGAAGGACTCTCCTTCCCTTGCCATTTGCCCTCCGTAACAGCTTCTTGGACAAAAGTTGTCTTCTGTGAGACCCGCTCGGTTTGGTCTCCTAGTGCAGGCGGGGTTCTCAAGCACTGTCCCACCTCGCTGACGCCTGGCCACAACTCCCAGCACCCCGCTGCTGCGATTTATTCAGAGATGGCGTGTGACCCTGAAAGGGAATCGGAGTCGATCCCGGGGGCTTCAGTTGACACCGCTCGGAAGTGGACTCTGTTCCTACTCCGAGCTGGCCCAAGGCCACCACTGCGTGCCCACCCCCGCTTCCTGAGCTTTGCCCGGAGGCCCAGGCGTGGGGCCTTCAGAGGAGCACGCTTGTGGACAGCCCGGAATGTCCCTGCCCCATGACCACCATCGGTGGCCACGGGAGAGGCCACGCAAATGCCCACCTAGGATAGCACCGGGTATAATACGTGCTCCAAGGCTCCCCGTGGGATCCGGCAGAGGCAGAAGTCACCAAAATCACCTCCTGAGTGACCTCCTCCCGACGCTGCCTCCCCGCCCTCCCTTTGCAGTCTCTCCTGGGGACACTGGCCTGGAAAATCGCTCTCAACCCAGTCCTTATCTCAGGATTCGCTGAGACCCGGACACCACCACAGGCCACCATTGAACCTGCTGGCTGCTAAGACCCTGGTGACCCTGCCACCCACACTTAGTAAGTCTCCAGGTCACACAGCTGGACTCTGTGGGGTCCTTTGCCTGCCGTGGGCCGCTAAATGTTTCAAGGGTCTGCTGGGGCCGGGAGAAGTTGCCACAGCTTTGTGCACTGTCAGAAAGGCTGAGTTTGCTCCTTTAGAGGAAAAGTAGGACAGTATTTTCTTAATATTTCTCCAATATTTTTACCACACTGTCCTTTTTCCCTCTTGCTTTTGATTTGAGGTAAAAAGCAGACAAATGATGAGACTTAAAACACAATCCAATCCCCAGGCACTGCTTTCAAAGCAAGCACCAGACCCTTCGCCTCCTTTTTGGCTGATGAATAGAAACATCTGACTGTCCAAGACAAGCCCAAAAGGCAGCAAAGCCCTTGTGGCTAAGAGAAAATGACAAGTGAATGACTAGTCTGAGCACCCCAGGAGTGTGGAGGCTCCGGGGCTACCTGCTGCTCCAAGGCTGGCAGAAGCTGGCTGTGGGCTTGATCAACTCAAAATCATAAGGGGGAGCAATGGTTTCTAAACTTTCACCTGGCTAGTTGCCTCTTTCCTGACCCCCTTCTCACATGCACAACCATGTCCACACACAGAGGGCCGACAGTGTAAAAACAAGGAGAGATGATGCCAGCAGAAAGCCAAGGAGAAAGGTCTCAGGGAGGCCACCCTGCTGACACCTCACCTGGACTCTGGAACACTTGACTTCAGAGCTGGGAGAGAGTAGGCTCCTGTCACTAGTGCCCGGGGCCTGAGCAGCCGGGCTGACAATCTCCCTGGTCCCAGAGGAGGAGAAGGAGCATGGTGGACACGAGCTCCAGAGAAGGGAGTAGGAAGTGTGGCCGTATGTGGCAGTGGACACATGGTTGTAGAGAGAGCAGCTTCCCTGATTCCTGGACTCTTTCTGGTTCCCAGTCTGAGCCTTCCTGGACTCTGGCTGTTTCCTGGTCATAGGAATAACAAATTTTCCTCTTTAGTTTATGCTATGCACACGGGTTTCTGTAACTTGTGGCCACAATTTAACGACATAGTTTGGTTTTGTGACTCCTCTGTTAGCAGGGCCTTGTTCCTACACAGTATCATTCACACACAAGTAAAGGAAAATGTAGTACAAAACACTTTCATGGAAGACAGAATAATGGCCTCCCAAACATGTCCACATCCTAATCCACAAAAATCTGTGGCTATGTGATCTTGCATAGCAAGAGAGATTTTAAAATATAATTACATTAGGAATCATGAGATGCAGGATTATTTTGAATTATGCAGGTGAGCTCCACGTAATCATGGATTCATCATGATTGAGTGAGTCAGAGTGAAAAGAAAGCAAGAGTGACATGTAGAGATGACATGCTGGAGGCCTGAAAGAAGGATGAGGGGGCCACAAGGTGGGGGCCACAAGGCAGTGACCACAAGTAGCCTCTGGAAGCAGAAGGGCAGAAAGTAGTCTCCACAAGGAACCTCCAGAAGGAACCAGCCCTCCTAACACCTTGATTGCGACCTCCAGAACTTTACAACAACACCCGTATGTTGTTTAGACAGCAAGCTTGTGGGCGCTTGTGATTGCAGCAATAGGAAACAAATGCAACTTTGGATCGTACATTATTCATAAACCCAGGTCTTGAGCTTTTTAAATTCTTCTTTCTTTTTCCCTTAAAGCAGGGATGTGAACTTTTTACAGCCAAGTACCCGAACTACAAACCAAAACCCGCTTATTTATCGCTAAGTGCCAACACTGCAATTAAACCTGAAGACCGAGGTTTTAGTTCAGAAAAAACAACTCACATATTAACATCTTTGGTCTTAAAAGAAACGCAAATGACACGCATGCCGTAGGTTCGCCATCACTGCCCTCAACTATCAATATTGAGAATGAGTCAAGTGAGAAGTTCTCACAAGTTTTGAATCCTGGTTGAATTCAAAACAAAAAGCAATTAACAGAGAGGACAATTGCACGTGCAGCCAAAGTCACCGACACACTCACGGCCACGCGAATTCCAAGAGCGAATGCCCAACCCTCCGCCCCGCCAGCCCGTGTGCTCTGGTGGTTGACGGGATGTCGCCTGGGGTTGGCAAGCCAGGAGGGTCACTGGAGAAAGCATCGGCTCAGCCTTGAGCCTCCCGCCTCACTCCTGGACTGTTGGGGGCAGCGCCCTAGAGGAGCAGAGCACCGCAGAGGGAGTCCACGGCCAGGGCCAGTGAAACAGTGCAGTCGCCCGCACTCACCTCCCAGCGGGTCCCCACCCCACCGCAAGTGACTCTAACTGGGTTAGGAAGGCCGCTCTTTTCCATGCTGTGGCTACAGTCACAGACCCCTCAGCCTGAGAAGTGCAGACAGCTGCGCCCGGCGGGCTCCCATGTGCCTGCTCCATCTGCGAAACCATTAGAGGAAGCCTTGGCAGAGTCGGCAGAAAAGCACATTTGTTTTTTCCATAGAAAGGAAGAGTGAACTTTCCTGCTGTCCTCATGAGCTCCTGCGATTACTCTCGTGTGCCAAGCACCTTGGACAAAAGCAGGAAGCTGTTGCCCTGACTAAGGAACCAGGACACAGGCTTCCGATAAGCTGTATCATATGTTACATTTTATGTTCTCTAGTTTTGGTGACTTGGACAGTTTTTGGGGGTGGGGGAGGGAGTTACAGCAGATCGAATCCAAGAATTACTGAGCCACAACTTGCAGCCCTCTTTATTTTATTCTGAGACAGGCTCTCACTAAGTTGCTCAGACTGACCTCCAACTTGGAATCCTCTTGCCACAGCCTCTCGAGCAGTTAGAATTGCAGGCGTACACCCAGCCTAACCAGCATTTCATGGCAATAAGACAATCACACCGAGGCTCACAACAGTGTTCTGAGGCTCGGTGATCTCCCAAGATGCTAACAACGTCTAAGGGTCACATCCAGCAGCCCGCATTCAGAGAAAACTGACTACCTTGAAAATAGTGACAGGCGTGCTCCACGCACATCTGGAGTCACCAGGAAGAGACAGTGAGTCCCTGAGAGCTGACAAACAGGTGAGCCCCAGATTTCAGATCCAGAGAAAACTTTCAGGTCCATCTTTTAATAAAGGACAGAGAACCTGTCCCAGATTTCAGATGTCACAGACCAGTTACATTCCCCAGCGTAGCCAAATCAGCACCACAAAATGGAACCAACTGGAACCATTCAGACAGCCCAAATCCCCACTTTGTCACTTAGTGTCTGACTTTCTGAGTTTCAGTTTTCCCATCTGCTAAATGGATGAAATGCTGATAATGCCTCTTCCAGGCTGTGGAGAGAATTGAGGGAGATATTGTGTGTAAAGTCCTCAGCACTATCCTCCTTCTTACGTCTCTGTGATTCTTCTATCAGCTAGTTTTCTAAGCTTAGTCGCCCCTTCAGATGTAGTTGTCGGCCCGCTGCCTCACCCTGGAACGGAAGCCTGTGAGACTCAGAGCAGGGTGTGAGCAAGCCGCAGCTCAGGGACCAGACCTGCATGCCAACTGCTTTTATACTTCTCTTAAACTGACTACGGTTTTTGATGATTAGAGAAAATCAAGAAATATTATTTCGTGATGTGTAAAAATTCAACGAACTTCAGTGTTAGTCTACAAAGACAAACACAGCCACACCCAGCCATTTGTAAACTGTCCACAGCTCTGTGCTGTAAGAACAGAGCTCAGTAGCTTGCAAAAGGGACCACGTGACCAGGAAAGCTGAAAATATGTACTACATCCTTCACAGAAAGTTTGCTAATCCCCATTTCAGGGAACAAAACCAACATCTTTGGAAGTCTTGGCCTCATCCCACAGTTGACATTGAAAAACTCAAGACATGACCTACAAGGATAGACGTGAGGAACAACTAGAGAGCCAGACGTTTCCATCACTCCAGGTGGGCTCAACCAAAGACCTGCAAGAGGGGCTGATAGTTTATATCCATGGGGATGACCTCGGCACTGGAGCTAGAGAAAGTCAACCTTTGCCAGCCCGTGGTAGATTGAGGGACCCAAACTCAACAAACCTCACCGGAGGATATCAGTCCCTCTGGGACAGGATTGCTAGGACAAATGAAATAAATGTCACCCCAACTACCAAGGATCAGACACTCCTGGTAGCTGGTGTCTGTTGATTCTCTCCTTCCAGAATTTATCTTTGTGGTCTGGGAAAAAAAAGAATCCATCAAAAGAGAGAAGACATTCTAGGACAGGAAAGACACTGAAGACTTCCAGGCTTAGCACTGACAGATCAAGAGCTCGGAAGTTCTCACTCCTGGTCCCGTAACCACACAACAGAAAGGTGGGCACACTGGAAATCAAAGATTCATCTTGAACTGAGTTTTCAATGTCAGTCACCAACCCAAAACCTTCTTATCCGGAGCCGAAGCCGCAGGAGCCAGAGCTAGAGAAGAGTTCAATAACTCTGGGGATACTTTAGTATATAGGACAGAAAGTAAGAAAGTCCCAGGGGCTACGGTCTTACAGGGACCCCACAATTTCACAGGCTGTTTACCTCCAGGAACTCCCAACTTCTCATTGCTAAGATTAAGGAAAGGTTCCTCCTGGGAGCAGGGAGGTAATCCACGTGAAATACACCCAGAGCCATCGCCATGACAAAGACCCTGTTCTTCAGGACAAACTTTCCAGAGGCCTCATCCCACTGGGGAAGGGCCACTGTTACCACAGTCCCTGCCAGCCTCCATCTCACCTGGAGATGAAAAAGCACCAGAGAAGGTCACTGCCAGGTACACAGGCACTGAAAGGCTGAGATTCACCTAAGATCACGGAGCACGCCCTCCACACATTCCCTCCTGCCATGCAGCACAGCGGAAAGCCTTGAAGGAGACTCTGAGGAAGACTTCCAGGAAGTTCAAGGTCAAAGGGGAGGAAAAATCAAGGACACTCAAGCAATCCAAAGCTGCTGGCACCATCAGCTACAGTAAACACTGAGCATGGTCCAATTCTGAGCCAATTCAGTTTAAATAGTCACTAAAGGCCTAGTTAGCCCAGTTGCTGTTACCAAATTGAACATAGCTGGTCTTCAAAAAAATTACAAAGAGACACCAAAAAGGAAAAAATATCACACAGCCTGAAGAGACAAAGTAAACATCAGAAGCAGACTCAGATATGACACAGATGTTAAAATGATCAGACAAGGAATTTAAAATAACTATGACGAATATATTAAAGACTTTAACAGAAAAAGTAGACAAGATGCAGTAACAGATGGGTGTTGTAACCAGAGAACTAAAATTCTAGGAAATAATCAAAAGGAAATGATAGAGATCAAACACTCCAAACAGAAATGAATGCCTTAAATGGGCTCATCGGCTGAAGCCATGGAAAGAATTAGTGAATTTGAAGACACACCAATAAAAACCTCTCAAACTGAAATACAAAAAGAAAAACATGATAAAAACAGAACACCCAAGAAGTATGCGAAAACATCAAAAGATGTTACATACATGCAATTAGAATGCTAGAAGGAAAGAAAAATAAAGAACTATGTTTGAACAACAATGGCTAAGAACTTCCCCAAAGCAATGACACTATTAAATACAGATCAAGAAGCTTGGAGAATACCAGGAAGCTATGCCTGGGAATATCACAGAAGCTGCAGAAAAACAAAAATAAAGAGAATTGTGAAGGGAAAAAAAAGTCAAAAGTCAAAAAAAGGTGGAACCTGACCACTAGAGGAAGCAGAAGAACTACGGCTCATCTCTCACCAGAAACAATACAAGCAAGAAAGGTAGACTGAACTATTTAAAGTGTTGAATGAAATAAAAGCCAACTTAGAATTGCACACCCAGCTGAATCATCCTTCATATGTAAAGGAGAAGTAGATTTTTCTGCACTCACAAGATCAGCCTACCTCTCCACACAGAAGGGTCACAACACATTCTTCAGTCCCACAGAAATGACAAGGTCAAAAAGTTGCACCTACACTTAAAATCTTTTACCTTTTTAATTCTTAATTACTCTAAAAGATTATTGTTTGAAGTAAAAATAGTATCTCAGTCCACCTGGGCTGCATAACAAACACCTTAGTCCAGAGCACCTGAAGCAACAGGAATCTACTCTCTTACACTCCTGGGGGTTGAACATCCAAGAGCAAGGTCGAGCTGACTTGTTCCAGGAAGGGGCTCCCTCCCTGGCTTGTGGGCAGTCAGTTTGTATTCTTGTGGGCTGTTCTTGGTTCAAGCAGGTAAGAGAGAAAGGAAGAGCAGGAGAGAGAAAAACAAAGAGAGAGAATTCTGGAGTTTCCTTTCATAAATGCACTAGTCTTACCAAATCACAGCCCCACACCTGTGGTTTCCTTTAACCTAAGTGTCCTTCTTCTGGGCATATCTACAAATATGGTCACTGGAGATTAGGGCTTCAACATACAAACTTGGGGGGAGGGGACACAATTCAGTCAATAGCAAAAAACACACTATACTGAGTGACTATGGCATGTGGATAAGAGACATGAATGACAACAGTGTGACAGGAATGGGAGGAATTGGAAAGAGTTTGCTCTGAAATATCTGCATTACACATGAAGCATTATAATATTATTCAAAGATGAACTTAGATTAGTTAAAAACAAATTATAAACTCTAGGCCAACCACTCAAAACATTTTTAAAACAAGTACAATCGATACACTAAGAGAAAAGACAGAATGGAATCATATAAAATACTCAGTTAAAACCAGAGAAGACAGAAAAAGAAGTCTCTGGCAACAAAGGAAAGCAGTTACAAACATATTTGATATTAATCAAAATATATCCATGATCCCTTTAAATGTGAATGGTCTAATTACACTGATTAAAAGACAGAGACTGTCAAAACAGGTAAGAAATAAGACTCAACTGTACATTGTCTGTTAGACACTCACTTGAGATATACAGACTCTGATAGGTTAAAAGTAAGGCGGTAGAGAAAATATAGCATGCTAACCTTAGTCAAAAGGAAGCTGGAGACTGGAGCAACTATGCTAATTTCAGACAAAGCAGCCTTCAAAGGAAGGCAAATTATCAGAAATAAAAGGCAGCATCATATAATAATAAAGGGGTCGATTCTCCGAGAAGATATAACAGTCCTAAATGTGCATGCAGCTAGCCACACAGCATCAAAACACCTGCAACCAAAACAGAACTAAAAAGAGAGACCAACAAATCCACCATCACATTTAGAGACTTCAACACCCTCGTGTCAGTAATTGATAGAATCAACAGACAGAAAATCAGTAAGGATGTAGTTTTCATAGCTGACCCAGACAGCATGATCCATCAGCTTGATCTCATTGAAATGTATAGGATTCTTCATCCAACAACAGCAAAACACACATTCACCCAGCGTCACCCAGAAATGTACCAAGACAGACCATACCCTTATCCACAAAGCACATCTCGACATACAGAAAGAACAGAAACCATATAAAGTGTGATTCCACAATGGAATTAAACTATAAATCAATAATAAAGAGATAGTTGAAAAAATCTTACAAATGTCTGTAATAACTAACTTCTAAGTAACGGTGAAGATAGTAAATACAAATCTTATTTAAATATATTTAACATAAATCTTATATGTAAATATATATGTCTTATTTATAGTAAATTCATATTTATGTGTTATTTGTATATAATATCTTAATATAAAGACATTAAATATAAATAATAGTAAAGAAGTCTCAAAATAAACCAAGAAATATTTTTAAATATTTTGATGTAAGTGAAAAAAAATGAAATATGTGAGATGCAGCAAAGGTAGCATTTAGAGAGAAATTTATAGCATTACATGTAGATACTAGAAAAGAGAAGGATCTGAAGTTGATAAACCTAGCTTACATGGTAGCAAATTACTGAAAGAACTTAAACAATTTAAATCTAAAGCAAATAAAACATAACAAAAATGAGGGCAAAAATCAATGATAAAGCAATAAAGAAAAGCAAAAAATCAAAGCCGATTCACTGAAAAGACAGGAAAGAAAAAAAAAGATAAACTTAGAGCCAGACAAGCTAACCAAGGAGAAGAGAGACGCACATGCAAATTGTTAAAATCAGAAATGAAATGGGTCTCACTAGTGATCCTATGCACATTAAAGAATATTAAAGAAATACTACAGATAACTCTATCTCAATGTCCATAACTTTGGTAGTTTAAATAAAATAAATTTTTGAAAGATCCAAACTATCAAAACTCACTCAAATAAAAACAGACAACCTGAGTAGCCCTACATATATAAAAGTAATTGAATCAATAATAACCTTAAAGAATAAATTACAGCAAGATGGTTTCATTGGTGAGTTCCATCAAACACTTAAAGGAAGAAATAATGCAAATTCTCCACACTCTTATTCAAAAAATAGAATCACAGGAAACATTTCTTAACTCATTCTATGAGTCTATGATCACCTGAAACTTAAAATCTTTTGAAAACATTGTAAGAAAGGAGAGCTACAAATCAATACCTCTCATAAGTATGGAGAAAACTCTTCAAATACCTTCAATAAAATTTGTTATGCACAGATGATATGACTGTCTATGTATAAAATACCAAAAATTATGTTAAAATAATAGTGAATTGAATCCAAGAGTGTATAAAAAGAATTACACACGAGGAGCAAGTGGGATTTATTCCTGGTGTGCAAAGCTGGTTCAACATCCATGAAGCAGTTGCTACCACACAGCACAAGAGCAGACAAAACGTATCAATTGATGCAGAAGAGATTTAACACCCAACAATGTTCATTTCTGATTAAAAATTTTTTCAGCAAATTAGGGCTAGAGGAATGTCCTCTATTTTACCATTGCCAAGAGGAAAAAAACCAGGGAAGCACTGTGGAGAAGGAGAGGAGACTGGGCTGGTCATTTCCATCTCTCCAGCTGACAACTCACAAGCCCCTAGATGTGGATTCAGACTGTATGGTTTCAAGCAAGCCCTTCTCTCCCACAGTTCAGATTTCCTTATCATACAACTGAACTACTCATGACACCACTCATGAGGGGGTCAGCAGCTCCAGGGAGAAACAGCAGACCAAGCTAGCAGTGTGAGCCCCAAGAAAAGCCCATGGTTATTGCTGCAAAAACAGCATGGGGTTTTACTCCAAAAGTGACTTCTTTCACACATTAGGCTAGAACTGGAGAAAAAAATCAGTGTGGCACACATCGCATTTGAGAGGGCTTGATCAGGAGGTATTTTCAGAAAGGGTTAATTGTTTAAGGCTCAGCCACAGAACAACTATGAAACAACTTCACTTCAGAGTTTCCAGTGTTACCCAATCACAGTGACTGGGCAAAAGACAGCCCCAAGAAATAGTCATGGAGAGGATATAGGCTAGACACAGATTCCCTGAAAAATTCAAGCCCAGACTGAGCAGAACAAGGTGCCTTACCCTCAGTTGTGAGAAGCCAGGCTTGGAACAAGTGGCAATATACTACTCAATAGTTCATTGTCACAAACAGACAGAGGTACTAGACAAAAAATTCAACAAGGAAATATCAGAGTTAAGCCAACCTTTTTGATGAATAGATTTAATAGATATCTATGGAATATTCCACTCAACAATAACAGAAGACACAATCATCTCAGCAGCACATGCAAATTTCTCCAAGAAGACCACATATCAGCCCATAAAGCATGCTTAAGTAAATATGAAAGAATCAAAATTATCCTGTGAATGTTATCAGATCCTAACATAATGAAAATATGAATCAATAGCAAAAGAAAGTACAGAAATTATGCAAACACATGGAAATTAAGCAATACCCTCTTGAATAATCCAAGGGTTGCAGAAAAAAATCAAGGAAGAAGTTATATGGTTCCTAGTATCAAATTATCATTATTTGCAGTCCACATAGGAGACCCCAAAAATATCACCAAAAGACCTCTAAAATTAATTCAGCAATATGGCAAAATATAAAATCAATATGCAGAAATCAGTAGCTCTCCTGTATACTAACAATGAATTATTTGAGAAAGAAATTAGGAAAACAATGCTACTCAACATAAAATCATGAAAAATTAAATACTTAAGAATTAACCTAACACAGAAGTGAAAGACCTCTACAATGAAACTGTACTATGTGGAAAAAGGAAATTGAAGAGGACATCAGCAAGCGGAAAGATATCCTCTGTTTCAGATTGCAGAACTAATATTGTCAAAATAGCCACACTTCCAAAACTGATATTCAGACTTAATCCCTGTTAAAATACTAATAGCATTCCTCATAGAACTATAGAAAACAATCCTAAAATTCATATGGAATCAGAAGAGAGCCAGAATAGCAAAAGCAATCCTGGGCAACAAGAATAAGCAGAAGACACCACAATCCCAGATTTCAAGTTATACAACAAAGCTACAGTGATAAAGACAGCATGGTACTGGTGCACAAGCAGACATGAGGATCAGTGGGACAGAACAGAGGATGCAGAAACAACTCTGGGCACATTCAGCTATCCAAGCTTTGACAAAGGGGCCAAGAACATACACTGGAAGAAAGATAGTCTTTTTAATAAATGCTGCTGGGAAACCTAGCTGTTCACATACAGACGATTGACTCTAAACCCACATCTCTCACTGTGTACTAAACTAAAAATACAATAAAAATCTAAATTTTAAAACAGAAACAATCTGCTGGAAGATAAAATAGGTAAAACACTTGAATACATAGGCATAGATAAGGTCTTTCTAAACAAAATCCCAATTGCACAAGAAATAACATTAAAAAATCCACAAATGGGATCATATCAAATTTAAATTTTTATGCACCAAAGGAAACCGGTAACAGAATGAAGAGACAACAGAGGACTAATATCTATAATATGTAAAGAACTCAAAAAAATTTATCACCCCCCAAAAATAAAGGACCCAACAAAAATATGGGCAAGAGAAATGAATAGATAGATATTTCTCAAAAGAAGAAGAAATGACCAGTAAGTATATGAAAAAATTGTTCAACATCTTCATGCCTTAGGAAAATTCAAGTGAAAACTATATAAAGATTTTATCTCACCAGCCAGAATGACTATCATTGGGAATACAAAGAAACAATAAAGGCTAGCAAGGTGGCAGGAAAAAAGGAACACTTCCTCACTGTTGATGGGATGTAAATTAGTACAGCCACTATGGAAATCACTGGAGGGTCCTCAAAAGACTAAAAATACAGCTACCATTTCATCATCTGCACTACTCCTGAGTACACATCCAACAGAATTAGAATCAACATACTATCATGATATCTGCCTGCCCACGTTTATTCTGGCGCAATTCACAATGGCCCAGACACAGAACCTGCCTAGATGTCTACCAAGAGATGAATAGATAAAGAAAATGGGGTATCTATACACGGTGCAATATTATCCATCCATAAAGAAGAATGATATCATGTCATTTGCAGGGAAACGGATGGAAATGGAGATCGTTACATTAAGCAAAATAAACTAGACTCAAATAGCTCGTATTTTCTCTCGTTTGTGAAATCTTAAAGTGATTTAAAAGAGATGACAGGAAAATACAAAACAGACGCTTAGAGAAGAGGAAAGAGATTGGGAAGAGGTGGAAAGGAAGAAGGGGATAAGGAGGGAGTAAAAATAAAGTATGCTATATGCATGTAGAAATATGCCAAAATCAAGACTATTATTCTGCACAACTAATAAAAAATTTAAAAACATAAAGATGCTTATACCTTTAAAGTGGAAATTATGAAAAAATGTAGAAAGTCAAGAACTGAAAAATTGCAATAACTGAGATTTAAAATCCCCACAGGATTACGTAACACCTCACTGAACACGACGAACAGTTGGCAAGCTAGATGTCACGTCGGTAGAAATTAATCTGGGCAGAAAAAGGGTTCAAGGAAAGGTCAAAGCCTCAGTGGCCCGTAGAGCACAAGCTCACAGGGTCCAACATGTATGTATCTGGTGTCCCAAAGGAGAAGAAAATAAGAATAGGATCAAAAAATATATTTGAATAAATAATGGATGAAAACATCTCAAAAGTTAACAGAAAATGGTGACTTATAGAATCAAAAAGCTTCGCAAACTCCAAACAAGAAAATCACAAAGAAAAATTCACGCAGGCACTTGATAGTTAAGCTAAAAATCCAAAAAGAGAAATCGTGAAAGCAACCAGAGAAACAAAGATATGTTCTATATAAAAGAACAAGGTAAGAGCTTCACCTGATATCTCACATGGAAACAACGCAGACTATGAGACAATCGCTGACATCTTGGAAGTGCTGAAAGAGGCCCGTCTCACTGACCTAGAGACTGGCCTGGAGAATTATCTACTCATCAGCTTCCGAGCCCCATTGCTTAAAGGGCTCCCCTGGGTGCGAACTCCCCTGCAGTCGGGATGCCTGTGTGTGCTTGAGGAGGAGATTCCCACCAGCGTCTGCAGCATAGAAGAATCCCAGAGTCAGGAACGCTCATTAAAGCTGCGTGGCACACCCTCAGTCTGATGCTAAGGTGGCAGTTTGAGCCAAAGCTTGCGGGAAGCCCACAGCAGACATAGCTGAAACCACAGATGAAGCAAGAGAGTGTGCATCAAGGAATCAAAGGCAGCCGTTATTCTCCGTGCCAGGCACCATGCTGAGCACCTGACACAGACGATTCAATTTCACCCCGACAGTAATTCCATGAGGCCGGTGCTATTAGCCTTGCTCTACAGAGGTTGGAAACTGAGGTGGGTAGGTCAGATGCCACCATCCCACAGCTGCTTAGTGTTGGAGCTGGGTTTGAATGAGCTGTCAGCCACAAGCCCACACTGCTTCTCGAGACATTTTGCACACACGTTATCGTGACACAGATAGTATGATCAGACAGCTGCATACACACCCAAAGCCAGTGTTCAAAGGTGCGGCTGTTTAACTGCATGTGTACTGCATGTCATCCCTATGCACACACATGTATGTACACACGCAGAGCAAGGACATGTGTATGTACACTCTGCCCCATACATGCGTGTAGCCAAGAATATATTCCTCAGGGAAGCCAGCTCTTCTTCTATGCTGCAGATGATGTAACTGGGCTTGCCACAGGTGGAGCACGGGGGCTGCTCTGCCCACAGTCCAGGTCCCCGTCTTCTTCCCTGCTTGTTGTGGTTAGCTAGTCACTGCCAAGGATGTTATTCATTTCCCCCTAATGACGCCCCCTCGCACAGACCTCTCCTTTGTCTCACCCTCCCCTGGCAATCTGCCCACCTCCACTCTCAGCCCTCACACACGCTTTCCTGAAATCTCTACCTCTGTTCTTTCACCCGCACAGTCAGAACGGAATTCATTATTCTAAACCCTGGAGTCTCAGCCACGCTGGCAGCTGGGCAAGTGGGGAGGGAAGCTCCTCACTGCTAGCTTTGTTGTTCCGCAGAACTTGCTCCTGACCTCAGACACGCAGCCTGCTCCTCCTGTCGGATTCACCAAAGGGCCCTCCGCAACCTGTCCCTGTAGCTGGCCACATGACCACCCCCAATTCTGAAGCCTTCCTTTCCCCAGTTCCTCATCAGCCATAGACGAGATGTGGAGACTCTCTCTAAGCACTGTGTCACGTCTCGTGCCACACGCTCCTCCAACAAACAGGACTGATGATCTGTACAGCAGGTACTGGGCTCCAGCGGGAACCATTTCTGTTGTTTGATTCCAGGGCTGAGCCCAGTGCTTGGCATATAGTAGGTACTCAATTTGTGCTTCTTCTTGGGGAGATGGATGAATGGAGGACAGACAGGTGGCTGTATGTTAGATGTGTGGCTAGGTAGACAGATGCAGGAAACAGGCCCTACAGAGTCTAGGCTGGTAAATAAGACAGAGATGCTGCCTCTAAGGGGCCCACCCTCTGGTAAGGCTTCGCTTATGCCACCCTATCCCTGGTTACCCAAGTGCTGGGAGAGAGGGAAGGAAATAGGAAGAAACCATTAGGGCCAGACCCTTTGAGGGGAGCCTTCCCAATCCCTCCAAGTCCAATAGAAGGAGCAATGCCCAGTCGCCACCTCAAAGAAATAATCAGTCCCTGTTGGGGGATGACCACAAAACCCCTGAAGCCACTAGGAAAGACACTGGTTTGGCCAAGGAGCCCCAGAGAATGTGTATCCTGCGGGGTGTCCACCCACTCCGGCATCGGCTCTCCAGAGCACCTCACTGCTCCCACCACCCAGGGCAGCAGCCCTTCCGCCTTCCCATGCACCAAGCCACAGCGTGTGCGCTCTCCATCGGTGCCTGCTCTCCTTCCAGGGAGCTCCTCCGTCCATCCTGCACAGCTCCTAGGCAGGTGCCCCCGTTCAGATGCCATCAGAGGCCAGACCTGCCCAAGCCAGATCTAACCCCAGGGCACCCTGGAAGCAACACGACAACCTCTTGCAAGGCCAGACCAGACTATGCAATCCATTCTCTCCTGCAAGAACAGGAAAGCTGAAGCAGGTGGGTCTCATCCCTCCCCGTCCCAGCACAGTGGCCCAGTGCTAAGTACTGCGGTGCCGCTCACAGCTGTTCCCGGAGTGGCCGCATTGAGCTGGGGATTGGAAGCTGCTCAGAATTTTCGTATATCATTTAATAAATGGGAGTGAAGTCATGGATTCTAACCCAAAATTACCGTATTCCATCCCCCAGCCCTGTCCATCTGGAGCCTGCGTCGTGTCATTGTTGAAGCGTTTGCTTCACGAGTGGGGGCTTTCGTCCAATAGCATCAGTCAGAATGGTCCCAGTCACCGGCACATTTTAAGTTGCTGGAGATTCGGGTCAAAGGCAAGCGAGTAAAAACGCAACGCTTCCCCTCAATCCCTTCAAAACTCCGGTGTTACCTTGTGGAGCTGCAATAAAGATCTCAAGGAGCCAAGTTCCTGGAGTTTGCTGCTGCTTCCACAGAGGGGTTGCCATGGAACTTCAGCCACCAGCCAAGAGGGAGGGAGAGAGACCTGAAGCTGCCATCCAGTCTCCCCCAGCATTCACCTCGTGGTCTCATTCTCCAGGCAGCCCCTGCCCGGGTGCCCCCAACCCACCAGTCTCCCCCGTTGCCCCAGGATCACACCTCTCCCTTCCTGCAACGGCATCAGGCACCATCAGGCAGGACTAAGTCCTTTTTCCTTTCGTTTTGGAGGGAGTCTATCAGTGCAGTTTGGACCTATAAACCAGAAGGTTCTACAGTTAGTAAGAATCTAAAGCCGCAGCCCAACCGTGGTGGCACAGGCCTGTAATCGCAGCACTCTGGGAGGCTGAGACAGAAGGCTCACAAGTTTGAGCCCTGCCTGGGCAATTCAGCAAAAGCCTGTCTCAAAATAATAATAATAAGGAGAAGCTAGAGACATAGCTCATTGCGAAGGCCCTGGGTTCAATCCCTGTTATATAAAAAAAAAACAAAAACCAAAAAGCTCTGAAGCCACAAACTCTAGTGCCCCGAAACTAGCAGACTGCTCTTTTTGTATTTTTCTTTGAGCTCCCATCTTCAGGAAATTAGACTGGCCCCCACTTGGGATGGGTGGCCTGGAGTTGCTGGAGCAAGGAGCCAGGGCGGAAGGGCTCAGGCTGCACTTTCACTGGCTGGAACATCAGGCAGGTAACTTAGCTCCTCAAAGCGCAGCGACCTCGAGTGGCCCAGTGTGTAAAGTGGAAATGATTGTGAGCAAGCACACACACACATGCACTTACAGGTGCACCCATGTGCACACGCCCGTCCCCAAAATAATGAGATAACGTACTTGGTGACTGGAAGCAGACTATAAATGTGAGCCAGAGCAGGGAGAATCGCTACAGGGGACAAAGGGCGCGTTCACCTTTGTGTTTCAGCTTGTAATCCCTCTCTTCCCTCCCCTCCAGACCTCCCTTCAAGAGCTCAGTTCTACATCAGTCAGTGGACGCTGTCATCCTGGTTGAAGAGCAGCCTGTCCCAAAGGCGAGAGGGCGTTGCCAACACCCCGCACTCCACTCTAAAAGCAGAGCCCTCCCAGCTCCATGTCACAGCTGCACACCAAGGTGAGGCTCCAGGTAGTGGGCCAGGCCCCGAGGATCCCCACAGTGCCACTGTGTAACCAGCAAAACCCGCCCGCCCGGGCTGGGCCCCGTCTGTCCCCTGGCACCAAGAAGCGTACATGGCCCAGATGCAAATAAAACTAAGACATGGAGCGAGGCCCCTAGGCCCTGGCTGCCACCCTAGCCCTTGTCATTGGTCCCGGCAGCTGGCTCCTGAGGTGGAAAGGATGCGAGCTGGACCTTTCTCCCCTGAGGATCTAAGTTACTCTGCTTCTTCTTTTTTATATTCTGGTGATGTCCTGAAACTATAAGATACCATATTTTATTTTAAAAATAATTTTTAAAACTCCGGCCTAGAAAAGTTTCTGAACATTTTGAGTACTTTTCACTTACTTCCCCTAAGGCTTTGTGCTGGGGACTCACACCCTAGTGGGCATCCTGGAGACGGTGAGTGGGCGGGCGGTGGGCAGATGCCGAGGCTACCTGGTCACTTTGCCCTTCTCTCTCCCACCCGCCCTCTCCCGTCCACTGGTTGCTCGGTAAGCATTTTGCTGATGGCTTTGCACTTGGCTTCTCAGGGGAGGGCCTGTGTGAGAAAATGACTCTGTCAGATAGGTTTGCAGTTTCATCCCTCTAGTGAATTCTTATTTTCATCCCCCGACTCCCTCGCAATGAACTGCAGCATCTCTCTCCCTCTTCTTGGCTGTAGTTGAGTTACCTTAATTAGGACGCTTGCTTCTGACAATGCCAGGGGGCTAGATGCTGAACTCTCCTCAGGAGCCCACAGAAGGATGATGCTCCGTCTGCAATTATCGAGCTAGTCGCTCAGAACACACTCGCTTGTTTTATATAGTGATACCTTAGGGCACAAACCTTCATTTCCATCTTAATTCTGCCTTCTGTGCCAGTCAGTGAGTTAAGTGCTGTAGGACAAGCAGAGCGCCCTATTCACAGAGAGCAGCCGGGAGGACGGAGATTAACAATGAGAACACACAGGACCGCTCCATTGCAAACGGCGATGAGTGCTGCAGAGAAATAGGACTTTGAAACACTGTCTGCTCTCTCTGAAGCTCTTTGGAAGATGGGATATTGGAATATGGATGAAGATGGAGAGTAAGCTCCAGGCACAGTGGCTCTCGCCTGTAATCCCGGCTCTTAGGGAAGCTGAGGCAGGAGAATCACAAGTTTAAGCCCAGCCTGGGCAACTTAGTGACTTAGCAAGATCCTGTCTCAAATAAAAAATTTAAAAAGGGCTGGTGAGATAGCTCAGTGCAGAGACCCTGGGTTCAATCCCCAGTACAAAAAAAAGATGGAAGACAGGTAATGTTTTTTGAAATGATCTGCGAGAAATTGAATCCCTTCCCCTTCGTAGTTAATTGTAGGTTCAAATGCTCCTTTTGTCCACAGCCCGCATCCTGGGTTCCCTGATGCCCAGACCTGAGCCGACCACACGGTGACTCAGAAGACACGCGACGAGAAGATTGGGGAGATCGTTTCTACAATTCAGCTGAAGCTACCATATCAGACCTCCTGTGATTTAGACAGATTTTCCATTTTCTCTTTGGGTCGCAGGTGCGCTGCCTTCTACAGCAATTTGTCAAAAAGACAAATCTTTCAGCATCAGTAAGAAAAGTACCAAGATGAAAATGAAGGAAAAGAGACATCTAAAGATCAGTTCTCGGTTCTGCTTCTCTGGCTTGCCGGAAACTAATGATATCTTTCCCACTAGTGATTGGCAACCGCTCAAAAAATTTCACCAAATGATTCCCCCTTCCTTTACTTAATGCAAAAAGGGCCAAAGTAGTTGGTTGTCGTTGGCTACAACCAAATTTCTCTCAATATTTCAACGTGTCTCAAAATACTACATTGCCAAGTTTAAGTCCTAAGAAACTGCACTGGGAGCTTGGGAAATTTAGCAGCACAATTCTACACATTTTCCTTGCCTTTGGGTTCTCCTTTGAAGTCATGTTCATTTTTAAAGAAAAATTGTGGTGTTTGGGAGGTTGACGACTGACTTCTGAGTGGTGCTGACATCCAGGGGATGGCTTAGTTTTCATGGCAACCAAGTTCTCCGAGGGGAGGGAATGTGGGTGTCCCAAGATGACCTGCGAGGTACATGTGGCATCAGAGGCTGTAGGAACACGCACTGACAAAGCCGTTCCTTCTTAATCGTTCTAATTCTACCCAGGACAGTCTCCATTTGGGTCTGTCTGTGTTGGGTTCCTAATGCTGTCACTGCCCTTCTGACAGTGAGTGAGCAGCTACCACATCGAACCAGAATCGACGCTGGAAAAGCTCACTCCACAGCCTTCTGTGTATGTCAAAGAATGCTAGTTTTCCTTTGGCAGTAATTGTCTTAATAACTTTCCCACCGCTGGGACAAAATACACGAAACTCACAGCTGAAAGGAAGAGAGCTTCACTTAGCCTCATGCCTTCAGTCCATGACTGGCCGGCTCCAATGTGGGAACAGCAGAGCAGAGGGACATAGCAGAGGAGAAACAGCTCAACTCATGGCAGCCAGGAAGTAGAGAGAGAGGCGAGGAGCCAGGGACAAGAATGTACCCTTCCAGATCGCCCCTCTAGGGACCCACCTCCGCCCAGCCCCCACCTCCAACAACACAGTCAAGTACTGGATGAATCCACCATGGAGTATGGTGCCCTGTGATCCAATCTCCTTCCACACACTTGAGACTTAGAGGCCATGTTAGATCTCAACGAGAATAGTCATAAAGTTTTCTTTTTAAATAACTATCTCTTTAAAGTGCATAGATTTAAAAGAAAAGATTAAGCAAATGACATCAGTATAGGAGGTGGGATGTAAATGACAGATTTGGGGAAGAGTTCCACCAATAAAAAGAAAATCCAACTTGGTTCTCCTGCTTCCTCACTGCACAGCTCAAAAGAAAACTAAAACTCCTTCCTTTTGGTGGCGTGAGAGAGGAGAAAAAATACCCAGAAGGAAATTCTTCAAACCATGAAGAGCAACTGCCCTGAGGGAAGAGGCTTGGAGCCGCAGGAAAACACTCACTTGTTATTTTAAACACATCTGGACTACATGAATTTTGGCAGAATATAGAAATTTGCCCAACATCTTGGATATAAATATACTTTTCCAGGTTGAACATTTGTTTATTAATGTTGTGGTATCTTCGGCAGGCAAAACTCCATTTCACAGAGTCCGAAAATGTCCATCTTTACTTTTCAGCTTTTGGGATCTTAATATTGGTTAATAAAGTCCCTCGCTCCCAGGCTGCTTGTGCAGTATCACGGATGTCCTGCAGTACTATTGCTGTGCTACCTGTGAGTATCTGACCCTTTCAGAACTCGTTTCTACAGAAACAGCGCGCTGGTCGTTTTCACTGTCTCCTGTCTGAGGCCTTGTCTTTAGCACTCTGTGCAGAACACTGGCCCTGTCTCTGCATTCTGAGTTAGGCCGGCAGCCACCGGCCACCTCGCTCTCCTGCGTACTGTGCCTGCTTCCGCACCAACCCTGACCACACGTCTCCGTCAGGTGCTAACTCTGAAGGACCCATTCCCGTCTCTCTCTTTAGTTTTTTCCCAGCTATCCCGAGGGCATTCATTCTTATGAATGCTAAGATCTTGTTTTTCACGTAAGTATAATTTTCAAAGTTAAACATTTTCTTATTAAAAACACACTCTCCTGTGCTGCTGCTGGGAAGGCAAAACAGAGCAACCGCGTCTCTAGACGGTTCAGCAGTTTCTTAGAAAACTCAATATACTCTCAACCGTACCACCCAGTGATAATTGTGCTCCCTGATGTCTCGCCAAGAGAGCTGGGAAGCAGGTTCACGTGGACACCTGCACATGGATGTTTATAACAGTTTTGTTCCTGGTTGCCAAACCTCTGAAGCCACCAAGATGTCCTTCAAAGAATGTGAATGGACACATAAGCACGCTGCACCCAGACAATGGAATGTTACTCAGCGCTAAAGCAAAATGAACTCTCGAGCCATGAAGACACCTGGAGGAAACCTGAGCGCATGTCACCCGGTGAAAGAACCCAGTGCGAGAAGGCTGCACAGCGCATGAGACGGACTCTCTGACACTTCGAGGAAGACAAATACTGTGGAGACAATAAAACACGCTGCTTTTCGGGCTTGGGATGCAGGAGAGACAAACAGATGGAGCACGGAGGATCCTTCAGGGCAGCGAACCTGCGCTGCGTGATGCTGCGATGTGCGAGACCTGCCACAAGACTTTTGTCCAAACCCACAGAGTGCATGGCAGCTAGAGGGCTCCCTAATGCACACCGTGGACTCCGGGGACTCTGGATTGTCCATGAGGCCTCCTGATTGCAGCAAGCGGGCCACTGTGGTGGGGAAGTCAGTGACAAGGGAAGCCGCGCGTGTTGGGGCGGGGTCTCTATATCTCCTGCTTGGTTTCGCTGTGAGCCTGAAACTGCTCTTTAAAAAAAAAAAGTATTTTTATGGGGGGGTCTTTTAATGACTCTTTTTTGGCATATCAGGAACAAAACATGCCAACATCCCAAACAGGAAATAGTTGAGGCTCTTTCCAGCACTTGGACCTCATCTGCTTAGTGCCTCCTATAACTTGGTGGCTAGGAGGCGAGGAAGACAGAGCCTCCAACCCCAGAAGCCTCGGCCCCTCCTTGCAGAGCCTGGGGGGGTGACACTCAGTGCAGGACTACAGACGCAGCCAGCCCTCAGCTGGGACAGAGGGAGGAAAACCTGACAACGCCAGGACAAGACGTCAAGGCACCATTCCATGCCTGAATCCACGAGTCTGCCCAGGAGCCCCATCAGCACCACCTTTCCCAGAGAAGCTTCAGGATGATTAGACGCCCCACGTTCCCCCAGCTGGGGGACCCGGAGCTTACCTGCTGGCTACTCACCCAGACGCTGGTACCATGCGCACCAGCCTTTCTAGGTGCATCTACTAAGTATGTATATTTGTGTACAAATGAACTCAATGCTCACACACACACACACACACACACACACACACACACACGTGAATGGCTGACCCTGAATCCTCACTGGAGAAACAGAGGACAAGGCAGTAGTGATGCTGACAATGGGAGCCAGCATCGTGGAGCTGAAGAACCACAAATAAGAGTTGCCCCTCCAAATGCTTCTGCCTTCTACTCAGTATTCCCGTCTAACCCGTGGCTCAAGGAGGCCGAGCCTCGTGTGATCATAGCTTAGCAAAGTTCTCGCTGTTTCCCATCCCGTTTCTCTTCTGAGAGTCGTCGGGGCGGGAAGACAGAGGCATGGAACAATGCGGGGCCCGGGGCTGTTTCCCTTCCTCTGATGTTTTAAAATTTGGCGTCCAAGTGACTTGACAAACTCAGGCCCTCTCAGTGATATTTTGCGCACAATTCTGGGATCAAAATACAATTTCAAAATAATATATTTTCTGACATCCCCCAAGAAAAAAATTACTGGTTTCTTCCCTCTAAAAGGATTTGGATGGAATAACATCTGTGCTGAGAATATTGTGAATACGTTAAACTGACAGGCAGTCTCTAAGGCACTCCGCTCATTAATGTTCTGTGCATAAAATTAAAACTTGAAATATATTTTTAAATCCATTTTGAATCATTTAAGCAATTCTCTCGCAAAGAAACTATTGTGCTGAAATAATATATTTGGAGCAAGGAATATGAAAGCTATTAAAATGTCTTAGACCCCCTGCCTTTCATGGGAAGAAGAAGGGGGATGCTCCCTCTTTGGTTTGAAACGTGTTCTGTATAGAACGTGCTCACCCCTCCACCCCCAAGAAAGCGACTTGGAAATAACACTAAGAGTTTGACTTAAGCCCATCAGAGCCAAGGAACTCAAAGTTGGGTCTGAGACTTCTGCCTCAGAGCTGGGCAGCAGCTGGGGAGCCTGTGGGCACCCAGTTAGGGGGTGTGCCATCCCCCATCTGCATTACTCACAGCTGGGAGCAGGAGACCCTAAAGGAGGCCAGAAGTCAGACACACAAACACGGAACCTTGTTTTGTATCCGCTTTGTCCTGATTTCTGCAAACATCTTCAACACACACTCAGGACTCTGATCACTTGGCTGGTTCTTTGGAGCCGGCTGGCATTAGAGTACTGTGAGAACAGGGTAACCCTTCCCCAAGCCCCTCTTCTCTCACTCATTTCCTCCCTCATGCACTGGACAAGCACACACTGAGTGCTAACTAACAGCCATCACTGGACTCTAAGAGTTCAGCGTCCAGTTAACTGTGAACTCTTTCCAGGAAAGCACACGACGAAAGGAACATGACAGAAATGCTGAAGAGCATCTACCTAGTCTAGGAAGGCTCCCTGAAGGAAGTGACACAAAACTTGCATTTTATGGGCAGGAGGAAAAAAGAAAATGTGGCTCAAGTCTAGGAAAGGAGAGTGCAAAGGCCCTGTGGTAGGAACTGCCTGATGCTTCCTAGACTGGAAGCGGGCCAGTGTGGCAAGGGCGAGGGAGGTAAGGATCTAGGTAAATGGGAATCTGGGGTATCCTGGGTGCACTGTGCCACTGAGACACGTACAGGAGCAACAGGGAAAGAGGCAGCCTTCATCGGGCCTGGGCCCTGGAGCTTTGGGTGACCACCACCAGAGAGAACTAAGACAAGCGAGCTCCAGCACTCACAGCCAAAGGATGAAGGGGAGCCGGTTCCGATGGAGTCACGTGAACACCTGGATGCAGCTTTCCCGGAAGCCTCAGCACTCTTCAAATGTAAGAGCTAAAAATTCTGTCTTTGTTCAAGCTGATTTGGGCTGAACACATAACACCTTCCAGTCCCGATTACCGGGAGTCCTTGTGACACATTCTCCTAACTTTTCCCATGTCCCGCCCTATTCAATTCTGTCTCCCCACCCCAAATGCTGCTCGTGTGGTCCGGGCCTCACCACCACGTGTCCAGACATCATTTCCAACCTCCTACCTGGACGCTGGCCCCCAGTTTTGTTCATGGACCAGAATCCTGAAACAAAATAGTTCACTGTGTGTCCTTCCCAGACCAAAGCACTCAAAGCTTCCCCAGCTAGAACAGAGACCAAGCCTATTAGCAGGACACTTGGAGTTCTCACACATGTCAGTAGAGCTCCTGGAGTCTCCTGAGGGGAGTTTTCCTCTTTCTTACAGGCTTCATGGGAAGCAGCAGCTTCCCTGGGTAAGGCTGGGTGACTCTCACATCCTGGAGCGGATTCTCACCTACATCACACACACCATCGAGGGATCACAGAAATCCCCAAAACGCAGGCTTCTCAGCTCTCCCCCGCCCTCATTCTTCCTCCCCAAACCCCCTTCAACAGTAGAAAAAGAAGCAATGGACAGCACGGCTGACCACAGATCACAGTCCCTCAACAGTTTCCCCCACTCCCATCCCCCTGCACCCGGTAAGCCCTTCGATGAAGAGGCATCGGAGGCTGCGGCCACCACAGCTACAGTTCTTCCCACCAGCTCTAAAGACCCGGTACATAGCTCCTCAGTAACCACAGTGCCAGTAAATCTCTGAAGTGGTACAGGTCCCCCACGTGGCTTTCCAGATTTCAGAGAGCCTCCAAGCTTTCACTGAAAAGCCACTGTGTATGGAGATTGGACAAGTCATAATGAATGGCCAGTGGGTCACTGAAGAAATGAAGTGGGAAATTTTTAAATTTCTAGAATCAAATGGAAATATGTGAGAATCTGGGACACAATGAAAGCAGTTCTAAGAGGGAAGTTCATTGCTATGAGTGCCTACATTAAAAAAAAAGGAGAGATCTTATATAAATAACCTAATGATACATCGCAAGATTCTAGAGAAACAAGAATAAACCAAAACCAAGCCCAACAGAAAGAAATAATATAGATCGGAGCCAAAATAGGCACTAAAAGAAAAATAGAAAAATCAATAAAACGAAGAGTTGGTTCTTTAAAAGATAAACAAGATTAGGGGCTGGGGATTTAGCTCAGTGATTAGAGTGCTTGCTTTGCAAGCACAAGGCCCTGAGTTCAATCCCCGGCACCACAAAAAAAAAAAAAAAAAAAAAAAGATAAACAAGATTAATAATCCCTTAGTGAAACTAACCAAAGAAGAGACACAGAGACGGAGACAGAGAGACCCAAAGCATATAATTTAAAATGAAAATGATATGCTACACAGACGCCACTGAAATCCAGACAAGCATTGGAATTTATTTTGAAAACCTATAGTCCATTAAATGGGAAAATCTAGGAGAAATGGGTAATGTATGGCTCAATAAAACTGAGTCAAGAACATATTTTTTTAAAGCTTAAACAGATCAATAACAAATAATGAGATTGAAGTATAAACGAAAAGTCTCCCAACCATGGGAAGTCCCAGGCCATACAGCTTCACTGCTGAATTTTACCAGACCTTTAAATAAGAACTAACAGTAAAGCTCCTGAAACTAGCCCAGGAAAATAGAAAGGGAAGGAACATTTCTGAGCTCATTCTATGAGACCATGTCACTCTGATCCAAAATCTGGACAAGGACAAAACAAAAATGAAAACTACAGACCAGTATCTTGAAGAACACACATACAAAAATCCTCAACAAAATACTTGCGAATCAAATTCAGTGACACATTAGAAAGATCATACACCATAATCAAGTTGGTTTCATTCCAAGGATGCAAGGATGGTTCGACATATGCAAATCAATAAGTGTAATATGCCACATAAGCAGAATGAAGAATAAAAGTCACAAGATCATCGCAACTGACACAGAGAAAGCCTTTGACAAAATTCAATGTGGCTTCAAGCTCAAAGGCCTGAAGAAACTAGGTAGAGAAGGATCACACATCAACATAATAAAGGCTCTTGTATGACACACCCATAGCCACACCATACTGAAAGTGGGGAAACACTGAAAGTGTTTACTTTAAAATTAGGAACAAGACATGGCTATCCACTCTCGCTACCCCTATTCAATATAGTACTTATAATTTTACCCAGAGCAGTTAAGTGAGAGAAAGAAATAAAAGGGACACACACAACCCTTACCCCCAAGTGATATGAGGTTGCACTTAGAAGACCCTAAGGACTCTACCGAAAGGCCTGTAGATCTGATAAGCAAATTCAGTGATTAGCAGGCTGCAAAATCAGCAGACACACAGTGGACAAGAGGCAACAACCCTCAAAAGGTGTCCAGAAGATGCTGACCAAAACTTCTGTAAAGCAAAGGAAACAATCAATAGAGTAAAGACAACCTACAGAAAAGGAAAAATTTTGCCAGCTACTCCTCCAATAGACTACTAATACCTAGGATAAAGAACTAGTCCCTCTAAAATAAAAGACCCAATCAAAAATGGTGAGTTGAAATGAACAGATATTACTAAGACGAAATACCAATGGTCAATAGGCACATGAAAAAATGTTCAGCATCTTTGGCCATTACAGAAATGCAAATCAAAGCACTGAGATTTCATCTTACTCCACTAAGAATGGCTACAATCAAGGACTCAAAAAGCAGCAAATATTGGTAACAATGTGGGGGTAAAGGAACCCTTCTACTCTGTTGGTAGGAATGTAAACTGATACAATCACTATGGAAATCTGTATGCAGAGTCCTCAAAAAACTAAAAGTAGACGTTCCATTTGACCCAGCTATGACTCTACTGGGTATCTTCCTGAAAGAGTTAAAGTCATCATATTATAGCAATACAAGCATAGACATGCTTGCAGCAACACAACTCACAATAGCTAAATTCTGGAAACAGCCTAGATGCCCATCAATGAATGAATAAAGTAAATATTATATATATAATATATAAAACTATATATGGGTTATATTATATATAATACATATATACAGTGGAGTATTACTCAGCCCTAAAGGATAAATTTGAGTCATTTGTTGGGAAATGGATGGCTCATGAGCCCATAATGGTAAGAAATAATTCAAACACAGAAGGTTAAATATCACATGGTTCCTCTTATATGAAAAACCAAAACATAAATAATTTCAAGAACAAAATAAAGGTGAGATGGTAGGAAACAAGGAGGTAGACTGGAGAAAGGGGGCCTGGGGTAGGGGACAGAAGGAAAGGAGGGGGAAAGGCAGGGGGTAAAAATGATCAGGACATGAAACATATGTACCAATTACTCAAAACAAATGTAATTGTTGTGTATCACTAACATATACCAATAAAATATTTTTAAAATCCATATACAAAAATCAATAGTTTTTCTATATACTAGTAATGATGAGCTCAAAAAGAAATCAGGAAAATAATTCCAATTATAATACCTTGAAAAATTACCTAGCAATCAAGCCAACCAAGGAAATGAAAAACTTGTACAATGAAAACAATAGAACATATAAGAAAAAAATTGAAGAAGACACTAGTAGATGGAAAAATCTCCCATGTTCATGGATCAGCGAATTAATATTGTTAAAATGGCCATATTACCAAAGGGATCTAATGCAACCCCTATCAATAGTCCAATGACGTTCTTCACAGAAGTAGGAGAAAAATCCTGAAATTCATATGGAAACACAAGGCCCCCCAAAATAACCAAAACAATCCTGAGCAAAAAAGCAATGCAGGAGGTCTTACAATACCTCCTTTCAAAAATATACTATAAAGCCATAGTAACAAAACCAGCATGGTACTAGCTTTAAAAAAAATAGACACATGGACCAATGGACTAGAATAAAGGATGCAGAAACAAACAACCTTAGCCATCCGCTTCTTGACAAAGAGGCCACAACACACATTGGAGAAAATACGTTCTCTGACAAATGGTGGTGGAAGAATTGGATGGACACTTACAGAAGGCTGAAACTGGACTGTGTCTCTTACCTTGAACAAAAATCAAGGCTAAATGGACCAAAGACCGGACACAAAAGCTGCAACTTTGCAACTGCTAGAAGAAAACACAAGGAAACACTTGAAGTCCCAGGCACAGGCAAAAACTTCTGAATAGGAGCCAACAGCTCAGGAAATAATAGAATCATCAAGTGAGATTACATCAAATTCAAAACTTCTGCACAGCGAAGGAAACGACTGGCAACGCAATAACAGCCTACAGAATGGGAGAAAATCTTTGCCAGCTACTCTTCTGACAGACGATTACTACCCAAAATATATAAGGAACTCAAAAAACAATGCTAAAAAAATAACCCATTCAGTACATGGGCAAATGTATTGTACTTCTCAAAGAGGTGCAAATGGCCATTAAGTATATGGAAAAATTGTTCAACATCTTCAACCACCAAAGAAGTACAAATCAAAACAATATCGAGATACTGTCTCACCCCAGTCTGAATGGCTGTCATCATGAATTCGAAAACAATAATGCTGATGAGGATGTGCGGGGAAGGGGATCCACCCACACTGCTGGTGGGAGTGTAAATTAGTACAGCCACCATGGAAATCAGTATGCAGGTTCTTCAAAAGTTAAAAATAAACTACCATACGACCCTGCTAATACCACTCTGGCATATATCTGAAGGGACAAGAGTCAGCGCAGTGTCGGGAGACCTGCACGCCCATCCGCATTTATTATGGCTCAGTTCACAGTGGCCAAGATATGGAACCAGCCCAGGTGCCCAGCAGCAGACGAATGGGTGAATAGACACAGCCCACACACACACACACACACACGCACACACGCACACACACATGGCCACACACACACACAGGCACACACATGAGAGTATTTTTCAGTCATAAAGAACAAAATCGTGTTATTTGCAGGAAAATTGATGGAACTGGATATCATCATGTTAGGTGAATGAAGCCAGACTCCAAAAGACAAGTATCATGTGTTTGCCCTGATACGCAGAATCTAAAAATATTTTTTAAAACAGATGACATGAAAGTAGAAGGGAGACTATTATTAGACAGAAGGAGGGGAAAAGGGGGGAGGGAAGTGTGAAGGAGGGTAATGGGGGAATGAATAGGATCAACATATGTTAAATATATGAATGAAAGTACAACATCAAAACCAAATATTTTATGAAATTAATATGCACTAATAAAAATGCATGTTAAAAAATAAGAAGTCGTAACTAAAATGAAATAAATAAAGTGGGCGAGGTTATCTGAAAATGAACAAGAAGCTCGGAGAGACGTCTCCCACACACTAGCGGGAGGGTGCTGAGGATCAACCCACCAACTCTCTCCCCTTCAGGCCGGGTACACAGAGGCTCCACAGCCATGCCTCCGTCTCCCCTCCTTGGCACAGAGACAGGAATTGTTCACAGTGTCATTTCAGGTCTTGATGAAGCTTCTACTCTCAGGATGGCTAGAACAGCTTTTATTGTTCAACAAAATTAGCATCCCCTGAGGACCTATTGTGTGCTAACCACTGTCAGGTGGTTGAGCCTGGAAGAAAAAATTAGACTGAGACCCTAGTCCACTGACTCAGGGAGGGTCTTTCCAGACACACTGTGCTGACCTGTACCACACAGGAGCCGGCACACAGTAGGTCCTTAATTATATCCAACAAATATTCGTTTGAAAGACTTTTCATTCATGCCCAAGAGACGGGGAGGGGCAGAAAAGAGCCATGCTATTCACTTCCTTTATAGCCTTTCAAATTGTTTGGATCCTAACTAGGGAAATATTCCTGCTTACTATCTAAGAGATCTAAACAGACACTCCAGGTGATCTTTGTCCTTAAAATTATTTTTCTTGATAACCAAGTGTATCTGGATCTTGGCTTTCTCGCTTTCTAGCTGGGTGACTGTGACCTGGTGTCTGCCTCTGCGAAATAAGCAATGATAGTCCTATACCATCGGGCTATCACGGGACTGAAATGCAATGACGCTGGGACTTGACATCGTACGTGCTCAATAAATTTCAGCTATTGTTTCTAACATCGTCAGCAGCAGCGGCAGATTTAGAGCCACTCTCGTCACAGTAGAGAAAGCAAAGCTCCGGAAAGGAACAGGCACAGAGCAGCCTGAGTGTACCTTGGAGTCAGGCGGCCGTGAGGCAGTCCCCCGAGTGCTGAGTGTGTCCTCATGGCTTCTCTGGGCAGCTTCCTCAACCTTCCAGCAGCTGCTGTTTCTCCCAGCCTTGGTGGGCTAGAGGCTGTGCCTTATCCTCACGGCAGCCTCCCATCTAACCCAGGCCCTGGCGTCGAACGTTTGCAGGTGAACAGGTGAGCTGGGCCTACCCTCGCCCAGTCCCCGAAAACACCCGGGGCCACTGGGCACAGGCTCAGTTGAATTAAGGCAAACACCATTTGGCAAGAAAGCTCTTAAGACACCCAGTTAGCCGCACGGCCTTCCCTGGGGCAGGAGAGTGGGGTGAGATTCCAGAGGGAAACAGTCTTAAATTGGTTATGCTGTGAGTGTTGGAGACCCATCATGAATAGAGAATTGGATTTATCGGTTCAAGTAACTGAGAAATTCAAGGTAGAGCTGGCCTCCGGAGGCTGCAGACACCCAAATAATCAGATCTTTCTCTCTGTGTCTCCCTTTCTCCCTTCTCAACACTCATCTCTTCAATCTCTGTACATGCCCTCGAGTTTTCCTGAAACATTTTGGCTTCTTCCATACAGCATAGGGCAGAGGAAGCCACAGAAAAGAGGGCAGGAATTCAAGACTTTGGGCCAAAAACCTCTTAAGTGTTCCTTATTCCAGACTAGGGGCAGAGTCTAGTGTTTGCAAAAGCCTAGAGGAGGACTCTGATTGGCTCTGCTTGAGTCACATGTCCCCCTGAGGTCCAATCACTGCAGCCAGGAAGAGGAGGCCTGATGATTGGTCAGGCCTATGGCCTTGTGGGACAAGAGACAAACTGCGGTGAGATAAGCTGCTGCCACAACCATGGCAAGCCTCGAGGAGAGACTCCCGCACAGGTTTCAGAAGTAGCCATCTTCCTCGTGTCTCTCAGCAGTTCTCACCTCAGCCTTGAACTTTTCCATACTCCAGAAACATGTCTCCCATGCGCTCCCATGCTAGAAGCTTGGACCTCAATGTGGCAGTGTGGATATGATGACACTTTTAAATGAGACCTATTAGAAGGTGACTGGGTCACTGGGGGCATTGCCCTCAGAAGGGACGATGTAGTTCTTGTGGAGCCCAGATTAAGTCTCTCCAGAGAGAGTGGTTATAAAAAGAGCAAGACTGGTCCTCCTCATCTCTGGCTTTCTGTCTCACCATGTGTGATGGTTAACTGATTGTGTCAGTTTGAGTAAGAAACACCCAACTAAATTGGATCAGTGTAGTTCTGGGTGTGGCTGAAGGGATTTACTGAAAACAGAAGACCTGCCCTGGGTGTGAGTGGCACCCAGGATGGAATAAAAGGGGAATGAAGAAGGAAGGCTCACTTCCGTTTCCTCAGAGGAGCTCCAGTCTTCAGCCTCACCTCGGACCTTGTCTCCTGGCTCCTGGCACAGACACTTCAGCCTCTTGAAGTGACATTCATGGGACCCTACAGTGAGCCTCCAGGATCCTTCAACTGGATCCTTCAGCTCTCCAGCACGCGGACAGCCCTTCTGCACTCTTCCACACCTGGTTCTGCAGGTGGCCTTTGTAAGCCTGCCTTGTAAATCTTAGATATTTTTCTGTCTTGCATTAAATCTGTTTCTCTAGTGAGCACTGACTGACTGGTACACCCTGCAATCTCTCTGCACATGTTCCCACCTTTGTTAGGTTACACACCATGCAGCCCTCACCAGAGCTGAAGAGAAGCCAGAACCGCTCTTGCACTTCCAGAACTGTGAGCCAAATAAACTTCCACTCTTTACAAATTATCCAACCTCAGGTAATTTGACATAGCAATGGAGAACAGACTAACATACTGCCCCAACCTGCAAGGCTTATGAGACTCAGCCCCCAGGGATACTCCTCTCTGCTGTTTGCCAGAACGGCCTCCTTGCATTATTAGCGATGCTGACAAGCCATTAAGAGAACTCCCAAACCCCACATCACTGTATTTTTTTTGTTTCAAAATGGCCCTTCCTGAAACTCGTCTGGTGTATTTGCTTACTGGACCAGAAGCTTCCTGAGAGTTGGAACTAGGTCTCTCTGGTCACTGCTAGGCGTGAGGGGCCCGGCACATCAAAACACTCAGTAAAGACTGGTTGCATAAGTGAATGAGCACACAATGGTATAGAACTACCCTGCTTCAGGCCTTGGCAGTGGAGAGACAGGGGAGTGTACCCGGAGCCACCGAGTGGGTAAATGAAAAGGCTGCCATTTGATGGAGCAGAATTAGAAACCATCTCTCTTCCCCGTCCAGGCCCCTGTTTGACCCTCTGTGGGCCACAACATTTCCCAGGCTGCAAAGCCCTCCCCAGTGCTAGCCCAGCTAAAGAAAAAATCTCTGCAAGCCTAGATAATTACTGCCCTTAAATTCCCATTCAAGT
>PVJO010012886.1:0-53621 GCA_004026905.1 Hystrix cristata | reverse complement strand
GTAACTATAATAAAGACACTTTTAGGAGGATACCAGAAAATAACACAAAATAATCTTTTAGTTTAAGGCTGTCTGTCAGCCAAACTCTACAAATTGTTGCACCGTGGCCACCAAATTCAATATCTATGTGTTATTTCTAAGACATAAACATGTGATGTGTAAAGGAACATTTAGAGCACATACTTTGTGCTAAAATATAACATTTATAAGAAAGGTGAACAAATCATAAGTGTATAACTCAGTGAGATGTCTTCACTAATGAACACACTGATGTAATCACTGCTCAGATCAGGAAATAGAATAATTATCAATAGCCCAGAAACATCCCTTTTCGACTTCATGCCATCAATTAATTCTAAATATTTCATGCCACCAATTAAGTTTCCATGTCATTTTATATATGGGCCAATTTTATTCTTCTTTTTAGCAACAAAAAGATTTTGTGATAATATAAATTATCAGTGACACTGCCTTAGATTGTTTTGCAATTATCACTGCTTTCATAAAATTTATTAAATTATTAATACATTTTGAAACTTTATTAAATGTATACTTTTGTATCAGATACAAAGTTTTGAGTAAGCATTGGTTATTACATGTAAAGATCTTAGAACAGAGCCTATAATTCTTAAATAATAAATAGTGAACTCATTAATTCACTGATGAACACATGACAATGTAGATGTCAAGAAAGCTGAACCAGATATCATCTATGTTTATACTATTCAGAGATGAAAGCCAACAAGCTTCTGCATTTGGTGAAACAAACAATACATATTTTAATGTCTCCATGTTTTTGAACTCTAGCCTATTTTATTTCTTTTGTGGTGCTGATGATGAAACCTGGTTTGATGCATGCCAGGAATGTTCTCTACCACTGAGATGCATACCAGCTCTTGTTTGGAACTTTACATAAATGGAATTAATTTGTATTCTTTTATTTCCTTTGCTTCTTTGATTTACATTATCAGTGTTATTGTGTACAACAGTATTTCCCTCTTATTACTATTCAGTATGAATATACTGTATTTTTTTGAATATACTGTAATTTATAAATCAATTCTACTGTTAAAAGACAATTTGAGCTTCCATTTTTGCATAATACAAATACTACTACAATAGAATTCTTATGTCTTTGCAGAAACAGATTTTGCATATTTGCATAATATATACATAGTAGTAGATGTGCTTGATCATAGATTATGCATATCTTTAGCTTTAGCAGATATCACCAGTGGTTTTACCTAGCCAAATTCACAGTGTATGAGAGTTTAAATTCACATTCTTTTGAACATTTGGTGTTGTCCTTCTTAATTTTAACCATTCTTCTGCTATTTCATTGTAGTTTTGCTTTGCATTTTCATGAATTGTAATAATTATGAACATATATTCATGCTTATTGTCCATTTGATGTCATTTTTCATGACGTATGTAAGTCTTGTCCACTTAAATAACTGGATTATTTAATACTAAGTTGTAGGAAATTTAGCTACATTTTTTTTTATTGAAGTGGAAAATAGTTTCTCTTTCTATGTAGCTCACTTTTTACAGTCTTACATTTGTCTTTTTAAACATTATTAATATTCATGTATTCTAATTGATCAGTCTCTTTTTTCATGATTAGTGTTTCTGAGATTTTGTTTAAAATTGCTTTGCCTACTCTAATATAGTTTCCTATGTTATCTTTACAAGTTTTAATTTACGCTCTCCATTTAAACTTAAAACGCATCGGATAGTGCTTTCTTGATGGTGTGATGGAAAGGCCAAAATTCATTTTCTCTTTTTTTTTCCCTCATGGCGGTATATAGTGACCTCAGCACTTTATTAAAAATCACTCTTTTTCTTCTACAGTGTAATGACATCTGTTGCAAATCAGATGGCCACACATGTTTTGATTTGTTTCCGGATTCTCTATTCTGTTTCATTGTTCTATTTATCCTTCCGTGGGCCAATATTGCACTATCTGGAAGTGTAACTCCTGCAATTTTGATCTTTAAAAATTTTTCTTCCTTCCTTCCTTCCTTCCTTCCTTCCTTCCTTCCTTCCTTCCTTTCTCTCTCTCTCTCTCTCTCTCTCTCTTTCTTTCTTTCTTTCTTTCTTTCTTTCTTTCTTTCTTTCTCTCTTTCTTTCTTTCTTTCATCTTTCCTCTCTTTATTCTCTCTTGCTCTCGCTTTTGCTTTCGCTCTCTCTCTCACCCTCTCCCCTCTCTCTCCTTCTTTTTGTGACTCCAGGGATTGAACTCAGGTCATTGACATGCTAGGCAAGCATCCTAAAACTGAGCTACACCCCCAGCCCTAGGCATTTTAAGTACTAGAGAAAATGTAACACACACACACACACACACACACACACACACACACACATTATTATGGCTTGTGTCTAGATGTCCCCCTAAAACCTCATGTGGTCATAGGTGGGGCTTTTCAGAGCTGGCTGGATCTAGAGTGTGTGATGCTGTGATTAAGGGTGTGTGGTTACTAAATCAGTTTAGTGCTTGGTTTGACACAGTTCTGGGGATGGATAATGGGAAGGCCTACTGTGGGTGTGAATGCCACCCACCCTAAGGATGCAGAGCCTGCATAGAATATAAGGGACAGAAGAAGGGCTGCTGCTGTTCTGTTGCTTGCTGCTTGTTGCTTTTGCTGCCTTCTGCCTGCCCCAAACTGTTTCTCCTCTGTGATGCCCTGCTGCCATGTCACCCAGTCTTGGAGCCAGTTAATTATGGACAGAAACCTCTGCAGACTATGGGGTGAAATAAAACTTTTCTCTTTTAACTTTGGGTGTTGTGTATTTTGTCTCAGCAACGAGAAAATAATCAAAGACACCCATGTATTCTACAAAATCGATAACTAGGATACTATTGACTTTACAAAATAATCTGTGGAGAAATGACATATTTATAATATTGCCTTCCAATCCATAAGCATGGTATGTTTCTCTGTTTATTTAAGACTTTATTTTAGTGTTTCTTTTCCTTGTATAGACATTTTGAAATCTGTTACCAGATTGTTCCTATGTCTTAAAGTTATTTTTTGGTGCTTGAAGTAGTTTTTCTTTTGCAAAACAAAGTTGTTTTACAATTTTATTTTCTAATTGCTTATTGCCAGTGTACAAATTAAAATTTGTATATTGAACTAGCTACATCCCTTTCTTAATTTTGATACTTTTTTCTATGTAATAGCTTGGATTTTCTGTAGAATTCTATAAAAGTGGATAACCAGATAACACAAAGCATCTGACTTTCATCACATGAAAAGAGTGCTTAAACCCTTCCTGTCTGTAACTTTGGAAATGATTCCATGTGGAAACCTGAGTCAAGAGCAGGCTATGCATCACTTCTTTTTCTTTTCTCAGAAGTCACAGCTTGTATTGCCTTTATTCTAATATCCCAAAAAAGTTGTTTTATATAATTTGTGCAACTTTTCAGTTGTTTATGGTAGTAGGCAAGTTCAGTAATTACTCATCATTTTAGAAGTGGAAGCCAGTTAAAAATTTTTATTCAATATTTTGATTATTTATCTACTTTTAAGTTTTTCTTTAGTAGTTGTCATACATTTTACAACACACAGCCTTGACTTAAAATACGTAGTATAGATTTCCTGATTGTGTTAGTTACTTTTCTCTCGTTGCTGGGACAAAATACCCGACACCCAAAGTTAGGGGAAGAAAGGTTTATTAGCTCACAGTTTGTAGAGGTTTCAGTCCACAGTCAGCTGGGTCTGAGGCAGGGTGGCATGGCAGACAGCAGAAGTCAGCAAGGAAGGCAAGGAATGCAAGCAAGCAACTAACCAGCTTCTTCCTGTATTTTATATTTTATCCAGGCCACCTGTCTTTAGGGTGGGCAGTACTCCCACCCTTAATCCTAATACCCTTAATCTTAGTGTCACATCCTTGATCCCAGCAGAACCATGCCAAACCGATCAGTGGATTAATTTAGTAATCACACACTCTAGATCCAGCTATCTCTTACCACATGAGGCTTTGGGGGGGAACATCTAGACACAAACCATAACACTAGTTTATCACTTCTTGAACAATACAGATATTCTAAAATGTTGTATTTAACCTCCTTTAGACTTTTCTGTTAGTTTTGTTCTTTTTGTATATATTTTTGTATATCTATGCACACGTTCTGCATATGTACATATTTGATCTTAGAACATTTTTTGATATAGCCACTGTTATTTAAATTTGCCTACATCTTTATCCTTTTCTTCAGTTTTCATTCCTTTTGTTATTTCTAATGCCTATATCTATCATTATTATTCTTGTGTCAAAATCTCATACTGGCCTATATTTTGGTGGGGGGGGTGCTGGGGATTAAACTCAGGGCCTTGTTCTTGCTAGATATGTAAGCATTCTGCCACGTGAGCTAAATCCTCAACCTGTGGCCTGTCTTTATTATAGGCTTATCGGAGAAAAATTCCCTAAGTTCTTATTTATTTGAATATATTTTTATTCTATCTTCATTTTACTGAGTAAATTTTTGTTGGAATATAGAATTCTAGTTTGCCAGTTATTATGTTTTGCATTTTTAACAGTAGATGTTTGGAGTATATAATGATTACATTCATCATTAGGTGTTGCTACATGTATATAACACATCATAATTCTTTGTTTCTCTCCTTTTGCCCCCCTTCATCTTATCACTTGGTCTGCTTCACATTTGCAAAAACAGTATCTCCCTGGTTCCTATTATCTATTTTTTATTAGGCTCTTTAATTTATTCATACCTTGGATTTCTCCTGTGAGGGAAACCATGATATATTGAAGCTTGTATATCTGATTTATCTCATTTAATATTATTGTCTTAAAATGCATGCATTTTCCTCCAAATGACTCAGGTTTATCCTTATTTATGGCAGAACAGAACTCCACTGTGTATAAATATGACATTTTCTTTATCCATTTATCTGTTGATAAACATTTATCCATTTATCTGTTGCTTCTAAGGTGTAACTATTATGACTTGTGCTGCTATAAACATAGGTATTCATCTATACATAGGTAATATGATGTCTTGAGCTGTTTGGGGGGATATCTAGAGGGGGACTAGAAGGGTTGAATGGAATTTCTAGTGTTAATATTTTGAAAAATCTCCATACTGATTTCCATAGTGGTTGTACTAGTTCACATTCCCACCAAAAAATGTAGGAGGGTTCCTTTTCCCCTACAGCATTGCCAACATTTGTTGTTTGAGTTCTTGATCACAGCTGTTCTTTTTTGGAATAAGATGGAATCTTGGTGTTGTTTTAATTTGCCCATCTCTAATGGCCAGAGATGTTCATGCTGTTATTTCTGTATACAGGGTTTTTATATATTTTTCTGTCTCTGATTTTCCACTAATTCCAATTAATATTTGATTAGTCATCTTTGTGTAAAGTAGCAGATGCTGACTCCATTTTCCATCCCCCCCCCCGCTGTTTTTAAGGTATTTCTAAGTATATGGTCATTTTCATCAGCCTTATTTCCTTGTTCTGACACTGTGTCAGAACAGTGACACTGGTCACTTCTGCTGCCTATGCTTTCAGTAAAATATTTTACATCATGGATTTATGTTTAGTACCTTTTAATGGACTCCAATTCTTTGCTAAATTTGTCAATCATGTTTCATTTAGTTTTGTTTAGCTTAGCTATCTTTTTATTAGTGTATTCTAGAAGCTCATTGAACATTTTGTTTATTAAGTCCATTATCTAGTTAGTTATATCATCTTTGAGCTTGCTGAGTGCCTTATTGATTTGTTTTATTTTGTCTAGTCTTTTATCCCTTCATATAAACTGCCTGTTTAGGTTTCGATGTTTTTCTCCATTGATGGTGCTGAATGAGCTTTAGGAAAGTTGGGAGTTCTTGGAGGCATTTTATTGTCTTGTATTCTCTTGTTTATATATATATATTTTTTGTGCTAAGATCAGTTAGTGTTTGCTTTCCAGTTTAGTGCTCTGGAAGTGGTTAAGTATAGACCTTCGCCTCTGTCGCAAGATGAAACTACATTAATTTGTAGGAGAGGATGCAGTGTCATTAACCCATCACTCAGTTCTCTGGAGTGAGAGTGATTGTTCAAAAACAAACCAGATATTGGCATACAGTAAAGATCAATTAATAGCAACAATCATGCCACTCTGGAAATCGCAATAAATTCTACAATAATTGAATCAAAGATAAGCTTGATGTTGACATACCAGAAGAATCAGTAATGGCTACTACTCTACCACCCTTAACAATAGAAAATAGGTCTGTAATTATAATATAGACACGATACAAACCAAATCTTGACATAGAATAAATATCTAATAAATGCAACACTATATTACCGTTAGTAATAGTAATGAATTCAACAATAATTGCAGAGATTGAACTGAATATCTAAATATTAATAAATAACATTTACTATTAAGTATTATTATTGATACTAATAATATTAGTTATACTAGTAAAGATGGGGGTGGAGAAGTGCAAAATAAAAGTGTAAAACTCAAAAAGTAAAGAAATGGAAGATGAAAAGCAGGGAGGAAAAGTGAGATAAAGGATCCTAGTAAGGAGTAAAAGAAAATTAATAGATTTAGATAAAAGTAACAGAAAAGAACAAAGAAGAAGCAAAAATAGAGAGTAAAATAAAGGGAAAAAACAAACAAAAAAGAAAATACCTCTTATACCTCCGAGAAAGCCAATGAAGAAAAAGAGAAACGAGTCCAAAAATTTCCTCCACATTTTCAAATGAGTGGTTTCTTTCCTGAGACTACAGTATTAGAATCCAACAGATATATGACAGGGATAGTGAGCCACTACAAGACCTATTTTGTTCCACACTCAGTTTCTGTGTGTAAATGTTGAATCTTGCCCCCCCCTTCTTGCTGGTTGTGATTGCCTATGTTCCCCACCCTAAGGCCATATTTACTCCAGCTGCTCCCAGTTTCCATCTCTCTCTGTGCACCCCAGGTCATGGGCTCCTCCATCTAATCATGGCTTGTGGGTTTGTGAATTGTCCCTCCTAGCTCCACAGGCCTGCCTGTTCATGTACTGTAGGCTTTGTTAGCTGTCCAAGCCAAGGCAGATTCCTGATCATATTGGTAGATGAGGAAAGCAAACTGACCACTTTGCTCTGTGCTTTATGTAGGCAGTAGATGGGGCTCATGAGTCTGCTGGTCCTAATGCCAACACTTTCAGACTCCCTTGTGAAAGCCACACAGAAAGATCCTGGCTTCTCACTGCATAGGGCAGGACCTCCATGTTCTTCCTGGCTTGAGTTTAAAGTTCTCAGGCTATATCTAGTCTGCACTCACTTTGTGACCAACTCTTGTGGCTGTCTGACATTCAGACCCTGTTGTAGGAGGACCCCAAAAACTCTGAAGTGTAGTTCTTCTATAGATCAGTCTTACACAACCCCTTCCCAAAATGGTTCTTGTGTAAAATCCCTCAAATATGGTGGGCACTGCACTGGATTTCTTCTCCAACTAACCTGCCAAGCAAAAAAAGTTACTTTCAGAGTAAAACCCATGCAGTATTTTGCAGTTTACAATAACCATGGGCTTTTCTTGGGGTTAATACTGACAGCCCAGTCTGTTATTTCTCCTGGGAGTTAACTGTTTCTGGGATTGCCTTGTGTTAGTAGACAGGTCCCCTCCATGAGAGCTGTACTTAGCTTTCCAAATTGTTTGTTCTCTTCTCTGAGTTGTTCTCAGTTTCTCAAGCTTCTCTGTAGTTTCTGCTTTTTTTGTCAGACCCTTCCTTAGCCCCGGAGAGCTACTTCCTTTTATCTTCACTAAGGTGTTGTTTTCTAAGTGTCTCGATTCCAGGTCCCAGAGATGCTATATTTTGCTCTTGATCTTTACTTTGACATTTTTAATCTCCTGTTTTAACATTTTAATATTTTTTGGCTTCTACTTATGATATTGAGAAATAAGCTTTCAGTCTTTTATGTTGATTCTTTGGAGATAATGCTTCGTGTTGTCTATTACTATTTTTAAGATTGCCCATTAATTTTTTATTTTCTCCAATGTTGTTATGTTATGTTTAGTCATATTCTTCTTCATACTTATCTTGCTTGGGAATTATAATGCATTTTATATTAGTGGCTTAGTGTTTTTCATTAGCTTTAGAAAACTCATGGCCATATTTCTCAATTTCTCTCTCTCTCTCTCTCTCTCTCTCTCTCTCTCTCTCTCTCTCTCCCTCTCTCTCTCTCCCTCTCTCTCTCTCCCTCTCTCCCCCTTTTCCCTCTTTCTCTCTTCTCTCTTGTCTTTCCAGTACTGGGCATTGGACCTAAGACCTTTGCATGGAGCTAAAACCCTAGCCCCTACCTCTTTTTTTAATGTCGAGAAATTGCCTTATAAATTGATAGTGCCCAAGGCTGGGCTCAAACTTGTAATCGTTCTGCCTCAGCCTTTCAGGGTACTGAGATTGCAGAAATGTGCCCTCACATCTTGGTACCATTAGTTCTCAAAATACTTCTTTCACTCCTCTTGCATTGAGACTTCAAGATGTGCTAGGCAATTTTACAAACCTCAAGAGTTTCATAAGTACTAGTCAATATTTTACATCTATTTTCCTTTTTTATTTCTTTCAGTATGAATGTTTTCTTCTGATTTAGACTTCCATTTTGAGCTAAAATTTTTAGTAATAATTTTAGACTTGATGATCTATTCCCATTGAAATAATTTACTCTTGCTTTATGTAGGCAGGTAGGGCAGACTAGACCCCTTTAAACAGAGATGGGGTTTGTTCGAAGCTGAGATTTAGCCTTTAGTAAGAGATTATTTTAGTCCAAGGCTTTACTTTGATTTTCCCAACTGAAGCTTTTCCTGTAGTCCTTTGGTTTCCCAACTGAAAACCAAAAGTCTTCAATATTTTAACCTGTATCTCTTTTCCTTGGACAATCTATATACATAATTTGCTTGAACCCCTTGAAGCTTCTGAGAATTCTATTAATTTTGTTAGTGTCTCAGCTGAAGTTTTCAAACTGACTAATGTATCCAGCGTAAGGAGGTTCCCAATATTTGTCTCACATTTCTGCACAACCCCCTCCTTTTCTAAAAATAAATTCCTTTAGATTGTCATTTTTGATAATTTTCTAATGCCATCAAAGTTATTACTTTTATTCTTATTTCTGGTTTTGAAGTTATTTTTAGTGAGTGTATCAGTATTAAATAGCTATTCATCATTGGCTGGAAATGGAGGTTCCTCATGTTTTGGAATTGTAAGGACAAAAATTAGATTCTGTCCTTTCCAGTTAGATAATATCCTCCACGAGGGCTGTTCTCTTGTCCTTCACTTGTGCTGAATTGTTAGTGATTGTGATTGGCCATACTTTCTCCCACTGCAGACCCTCTTCTTGGCTTTTTCCTTTTCCTTCTCTTCATCTAGTAAATTCACACTCATGTTGCAGGTTTTAGCTTAGAAAGAAGCTTTTACAAAGAAAATTTTCTTTATCTTCTAGGCTAGGTTAGATTTCCCTAAAATTTTCTTTTACAGTAATTTGCACACTTAGAATTGAAATTAACTGCAATTTAATGTCTTTCTTCACCCACAGAAATTCAGTCTGCTTCACACATTGTGCTAGCATGATGCCAATCTTGTTGTAGATGCTCCAAAAATGAACATAATGGAACTGGCATGCTGTAAGGTAGTTTATTGTTTCCTAGAATGTGCTCCATGAAATGGGAGTTAGAAGGTCAAATAACTTTTGGAAGACCTCGTACTTATATCTGTCTCTGGGAATATTATAGCAGCCCTGAACATATTTTTTTACAATCTTAAAATTTTACGGTAAATACCCTTGTTTAACTTTGTTTATTCATCAGTTTGGCACAAAAATGTTTATTCTGCAGAATACACTTCAGAAAGTATTTGGTTGTGGACATTCTAGAAATGGAACCTCATAGTTTTTAGGTCTCAGGAAAAGTAAAACTTCATTCTTGAATGAGTTAATATACTGCAAACTCTGGAGGAGTGAAATCAAAATCAAAGAGGCTTGAAGAACAACTCCATTACAGCAATATTTACAGAACAGGAGTTCAACTGACATGAACAAAAGATTTTCTGCCTCCATTTTACTACAATCTATATAACTCCACAAATGGCACAAAACAGGGAGTTTGTGAGCAGTGATCTCAAGGGACTGCTGTCTTGAGCTGAATTACTGTATATTGAATTGATCGTTTTAGCCACACGTGATTCTTTTGCAGCCAGGCAGAGCCAGAAAGTTCAGTGTATTTGCCAGATTTGTATTGACAGTGGACTAGTTTTTGCATTAAAGAAGAATGACATAATAAGTAAAATTAAATGAAAGCAGCATTTCAACTGGTAAATAAAATATTTTTTCAGAGAATTTTTATTAGCTAATTATAAATTGAACATTTTTATTTTTAAGCAAGTAGTAATAACTAATTTACATGTATTCTTACTAGCTTTCTCTCTTCTCTTGCTCCCCTTTGGTTCTTTCCTTTATTAAATGAATATGGAGTTAACCACTAGAAATAGACTATTATCATTCACACATTTATATCAGCAGAGTTCCTTCCCTGGCCCAGCAATTTTTTTTTCTTTTTAGAAATATATTTGCCCCTTAAGATTCTATCCTAGATCCCTCTGCTGCCTTCTACTTCTTTCTCCTGTTTCATTCCTCTTTTTCCCCTTTCGATACACATTGTTCTTTTCTTCTTAAAAATAATGATCTATTTGACTTTTACGTTTCATACATGGAAGTAGCTTTAATGCGTCACGGAATTGGGGAGGATATAAAAGGATGTGCAGCATGATTTGGACTGCAGAATCAAGCTGAGCACCAATAGAAAGTTTAATGGAATTATTTTGAACCTCACATTTTCCCTATTAGCTTCAGTTTGCCATAGACTATACCCTTTAGATTTCCAATGATATCTTGCTTTGGAATGTCAGATGTGTCTTGTATTTTTAAAAATTTTTAATTTTTATCAGTACATGTTTGCAGTATACAAGGATTACATTCATCATGGGGAGTAAGTAAATATACATGTTACACTTTGATTCTTTTATTCCCTTTTCCCCATTTCTTGGTCTCCTTCCCATTAGTTGTGTTTTGTCTTTACTGACATCTGCCTCCTCCTGGATGTTGGTTTGAAGTTGCCTCCATACTGTATTTTTATCAAGTATTTTGTGCTGAGTTTGAGATATAGGAAGGCACATTGGGACAATATTCATCATTTGGAGATTTGATTCTCAAATATGCCTTTATTCAAAAAAACTGGACATCAGTATAAACTATCTTCTGCACATCTTCACCTAACTGCTATAACAGTATCTCAAATTCATTATGTCTTAACCTGAACTGAATATTCATGATATTTCTAGTTCAGTATTTGGCATATAATAGGCCTGCAAAAATTCCAGTTCTTTTTCTTCTTACATAAAATTTTTTTGACAAATACTACCGTATTCTTAGTCAGCTACCCTTCATAAATGCACTACAAACTATCTTTGTTGCTGACTTTTATTTGAATGAATATTTAATAATCTTCTCTATTTTGAGAACCTAAATGGTGGTATAATAATTTGGAGGACACAGCTATTCTCTGCATAGTTGTAGTCTAGTGGAGAACATGGAAGAGAAACAGATGATAGAATAACAACTAGAGAAAGAAGCATAGGGTACTACGGGAGCACAGAAGAGGTCATTAACCCACTTTGAAAAATTGCAGAAGATTCTCCAGAGGCGATGACTCGTCTCCCAAGTTATGAAACATGAGTAGGAACAATACCAGGGAAACAGAGGGAGGTGAATGGTGGCAGGAAGAGCATTTCAGGATGTGAAAGCCAATCTGTACAAACTCTCCTCTTCCTAGGCAGGGGAAGAGCTTGGGGAGGCGAACAGTGGAATACACAGGTAAAGATGGTCATTGTGTGTCACATTAAAGGTACACATTTTGAGGGGAGAGTACTCATGATTAGTTGGTATTGCCCATGGTTATGTGATTGTTTTTGGCCAATGGGCTGTGAGATGGAAAGATAGTGAAAAGCCATCAACATGCCCCTTTCCATCTTCCCACTGGAGGTGAAAAAAGTGGGTGGTTTCAGATCGCGCAACTGCAGGAAAGTGGACACCTAACCAGCCCTAACCGAATCACCGTACATATCAATTTACAGTGGAGGGTTGTTCTGATGTGCTCAGCCTGGCTGAGACTTGGAGGTTACTTGTTACCACAGCAGAATATTGACTGTCCTCACTTATATACATTCATAGAAAGTCTTTCCTTACACCCACTCTAAGGTTACCACGCCACTCTTGACCAGTGTCATTGCCTTTATCACTATATAAAATAAGCTTTCACTTGTTTATTATTTGTGGTCTACATTTCTTTTCTAAAATATGAATCCTGAAGAGCAATGCCCTGTCTGTAGTTCATTTTTGTATTCCAACACCCAGGCCACTGCATAACAGGTAACATGAGAAAGATCATCTTGAACCAAGAACAGTTTTGCAGAAAAAGTGAGCAAAAGACAAAGGACTCACTTGGCCATTTTACAAAGGGATCATTTGAGCTTATTCCTTACGTATTATCTAGGATGGAGAAGAAGAGAGTAGAAAGTTTATATAGATTTCAGTCAGGAAAGAGATGTCTCAGCAACAATTTGGGTGTGAAGATAACAATATGGGAGCCCCAAATTCAATTAATTTGAGTCATTGCTGTTGTCATTGCCGATTTTATACCTTGTGATGGTAATAACTTCTGGTGACAGATCTGGGGACTTCCCTTGGTGTTTTATGCTTTGTGTGTGAGTCTTTCAGATGGTCCTTTTCCTGTTTGTTTCGCACAAGTACATTTTCATTCTTGATCTCTGTAACTGATAGGATTACTCCCCTTTTGCTGTTATTGATTTTTCTAAATTAAGATATAAAGTTACCATGACAGATAGCAATGTCTCATATCTGGAAACTAAATGATACTAAATAAAGAAATGTCCTAGTTTCAGACTCAAGGGCCATGAATTCTGGAACAAAATATAAGGTCACTAAGTAAAACAAATTAGTGGCATGCCAGTGACCTAAGGCAGGATGATGAATGCTCACTAAAGCAGTAAGTCTATAGGAAATGTTGATTTATTCTTTAAAATCTAACGAACTTGGAATTTTCTTTCAAAATATATTTGAAATATTGCCTAATTTTTTTTTTCTGTTCTCAGCAACCCAAAGACTCCTTCCATGAGAAAGTAAACGAGAGGGTCAATGTCACATGACCTGTTTAGTTCATATCTTTTCCTATCAGAGGGAATAGAGAGCTTTTTTGGTGCAGGAAGGAGGATGTGATCTATTAGGTTATTGTTTCCATATATTCATCTGGTGCCTCCCAGTTCCCATGGCTGTAATATGCATCATGGCCTTGTTCATGTTAGATTTGGTCCTGTGACTTGAGTTGGTCTCACAGTAAATGGAAAGTACTTTAACAATCGAGATACTAACAGATATGACGTGAGTACAGGCTTGACATTTGTACATGTGCTTGGTCTTGACCTCTTGCACTTCAGAGATAGTCATGAAAAGGACATGGATCAAGAGTGCTGAGAAACAGCAGAAGCTGATTTGGACCCAGTATACCTATGTTCACTGACACTTTCCCCACCCTCTGCCTGCAGACATAGAAATGAGAATTATGACAGTTGCTTAAGCCACTTTTTGGTAAGACTTGTTGCATTGCATTACTGTGACAATAGATGGCTGATTAAAAAAAAGAGCAAAGAAAAAAAAGACAGAAACAAAAATAAGAAGTAAAATCTCGGCCATCCCTTCTCTTGAAAGAGAAGTCTTGTGAACAGAGTGGGGTACATAAAAAGAAATACCAGGTATGTTTGTGTGAATCCCAATTTTTTTTTTTTTTTTTGTGGTGCCGGGGATCGAACTCAGGCCCTTGTGCTTGCAAGGCAAGCACTCTAATCACTGAGCTAAATCCCCAGCCCGAATCCCAAATTTTGAGACCAGTTTTTTACTTTCTCATGGGTGTCCTGGGAAGATTAAAAGCCTACAGAGGTCACCTTGCTGATGCAATATAGCATCCAACAGAGTGGTGGCCGTAAGGTAGCAGTGGCAGAAGGAAATGTTTGATAGATCTAAGACTGTTCTGTTGGTTGCCTTCAGCTTGTATTTGACATGGAGTGACCTAGAGTTTTCATATGTTTCAGGGTAGATCAGAAGTTTTGAGAGAACTAGTGGACATAAAAAGGACTTGGGCAAGGACAATGAGATCGCAGAGTAACAAGAGAATGTGACAGGGACCACAGATTTCAGCCAAAGGCTTCAGTATGATTTTTCCTTCTTCTCCAAGCCAGAAGGGGCCACTTACATATCAGCAGATGGCTATTGTGGATATCTGCTAATCAGACAGGACTGACAGGATTGGAGACAAACTAGTCCGGGAGAATTTGGAGGACAGCACAAAAAGAGGATGCTCCCTACTTCAGCTATTCTGTGAATTCTTATGCTTAGCTATACTCTCAGACACTACTTTGGGAAGGTGAAGGAGACTGTGACTCTTTTGAAAGAGAGAAGATTCTAACAGAACATAAGCCAAAACATATTTTTATTAAAGTGGAAGAGGCTGTATTCTTTCACTATATTCAGTAGGAATTTTTGCCCTAGAATCAAGTCAAATTGTAGTAAATAATGACTTTCTCTATTTTGGATATCTTTAATGATATTATATATTTTCATATAGTTATAATATTCTGAATTATTATTCTTGGAAATAACGATTATATGGTCTAATTTTTCCAAAAATGGTTTAATCCTCTTAAATATTATCAGAGATAATACATTCCTTATCTTATTCCATTTTTGTATAGGTACAAATGCGAGAAAAGTTTTTCTTATATAGTGCTAAAATTTATCTTCCTCTCACTCATAGCCATTGTCCTGTTTTTATCCTCTGAAATCACATAGAATATTCTATGATCTTTTCCACAGGACAGATAGATATAATAAAAGAGAAAAAATGACCAATTTAAAAAATTTAATCAATTCATACCTTTAATCTTGTTTCTTATGGTTATAATTCACAAGCTTTTAAACAAAAACATAAAAAATATTTATCACAACTGGAAAAGTGGGTAAAAGTTTGAGCACAAAATATGGGATTAGGTTACATTAGCTTATCAGATGTTCAACTAGGAATTTAGTTGGCCCAGATATTAGCATTGTATTCAAGGAGCAATTATCTTATATTGCTTTGAAAGAAAGGCAATATACCTTATGACCAAAATGAACATTCCAGTGTTGTCTGTGTGGCAATTTGATACATAAATCATTAAATATCCATTCTTTATCCTTGACTCATTCCTTTAACCTGCACATCTAATCAAATATCAAGTTCTATACTGAGTCTGTCTCCTAACACTTAAATCAGTTCCTTCTTCCTACCTCCACTGTTGCTACTTGAGTTTGCACTATTATACTTCTTCAATGTGGAATTCTACAATAGTCTTCATATCAGTTCCTTTCCTCTCAACTGCTTCCCAAATTGAAACAAGAATAATCTTTTTAAAACACCAATATAATCTTGTTTCTTTAATGTTCATTTCTAGGCACATTGAATGTACTCTTAATACAGCTGATCCTAGTTTATTCTACCTTTTATGGTATGAATGTAATTTTAGTGTTTAAATGCATATGCTTTTCATATATGATTTCTTAAGCACAAGTCAAATATTCCAGAGCATTCAATCAAAAAGAGTGGTGTTCTGATTTTTGCTGGACTTATTAAATTATGAATTGAATGTTGATCTCAGTGGAGGTCTAGATGGATTTTTAAAGGCAATTTTGGCTTTATCTGACTTTTGTTTAGTCTAGTAAAATACTGTTCCACTGTGCAGATATAAAACAATAATGATAGTATTATTTATGTTTTTATTAATGTTTAGAAAAATTATATTACCTTAACAGCAAAAATTTCTTTCAGAGAGAGAATGATCTTAATTTGAAAAACACTTGATAAGTGTTTGGCCTGAAGGTGAGCTCTTTGAGAACTAGTCTAGAGCTAGCAGTAAGAATGAAGATGAGATGGTATCAGCTTTGCGTAATATAATGAAAGGGATTTAGAGTTGCGTGAGAGGACTGTTGGAGGAGCAGAGATTCCACAGTCCATGTTACGAAACAAGCACTTAGCCTTTATTGGCATTATAATCATTTTCATTCTAACATGAAGTTTAAAGAGAATAAAGGAAAGAAGGGCACTTTAGAGGAAAACTGAATCACCACTAAAAAATATTCTCTTCTCTCCACCTAAATTATTATTGGAAATTAAGAGCATAGTTATTGAGAGAATAACATGGAAACTGAGAGAGTAGGTTAATGATTATTTCAATGCCAAAGTGTTAAATTTCTGCTGGTAAAATTTTAAATAATTAATTTTTAATAATCATATAAAATTTTAAAACGCTATTTTACATACATTCTTCTTATATAGCAGAGATTAAATCTATGATGGTAATATTTGTTTTAGGTCAAGTATTAATTTTATTTGGTGACCAAGTGATCATTTCCTATCCAGCCCAGTTGTGTTTTCAGTTTACCTTTTTCTTAGCGAATATCATGTCTCTCAATCATGATTACTATCTGGAACCTGAAATATATATACATATATAAATATTATGAAAATTCATGTTTATAATATATAAATGTAAAAATCATGATGGAGGAAATTTCTTAATGGTTATTAAGTACTTACTCTGTATTACATGCTGTGTTGTCTGCTTTCTGTATAATTTATTTTTCACAACAAATCTCTGAAATAGGCATTATCTTTTTTATAGGGAAAAAAACTGAAGTTTAAAAAGTTTGTCATGGAAGTTAAACACTTAGGCTTTGTACTTGAATTAAATTCAGGACCCACAACTTTCTTGAGGCAGGATTTTGGAAAGTTATTTAACTTTACTAATCTTCATTTTCCATATGTATAAAGTGGGGATTATAGTAGGATAAAAATAAAGTTCTTGTGGGAGATGAGATAATCCATATGAAGCACAGTGATGGACACCTAGACCTCACTAAGTCTTCATTTTCTCATTTTTTCCTTTTTCCTTTTCTTGTTTTGTTTTTTCCTAAGTCCTCACAGGTGGTAAAGAGGCTTACATTTTCAGTTGATTCTAAACACAAACTCCAGTGATTTTGTGCAATGCATCTCTTCACTTTACTTGTGGTACCAGCCAAATAGATAAGATATAAGGGGCAGAAAGAGACTTGTTGACCCTCTTGCTTACTTTGTTACCTCTGCCCACCATGAACTTTTTGATGCCTGTCTGCCGTGCCACCTTGCCTTGGAGCCAGCCAATTATGGACTGAAACTCACAAACTGTGAACTAAACCTGTCCTCCTTTAATTTTGGGTGTTGGATATTTTGTCTCAGCAACAAGAAAAGTAACTAAGACAAGTTCATAGTCTCTTTATTGGGAAATGTTACTAAGAGTTTGTTTTGTTACTTTTTTCCAGCTCAACATGCTATTTCAACTTCTCACAGGAGCATATATCTTTTCTTTGAGGAGTTAACTCTTTTATCATCACCCATTGCATTTGATCTGGTAGGACTGCCAGGTTCAGCATCTTGGCCCCATGGCTGCATGATGAACATAAGGTCTATTATAGAGCTGTGTTCTGCTAGATGCAGTGATGATTGCAAGATGGATATGTGACTCAAATTGAGGTATTGTAATAAACACTCAGCCTTCATTTTTTAGTATTGAACTATGACAGTTTTTCAACCTCATGTCTTCATCTTTTTTTTCTGAGAAAACTGATTTTTAAAAAAGTCACTGCTCACTCCTTTCATGTGTATGGAAGACTCAAGCCGCACATGCCTGTACCCAAGCACAAGAACCCTTACCTGAACCTTACCTAGACCATGTCTTTTAGCCACAGCAAGTACCTCAAGTCAGTTTCTTGTAAACTTAGGCTACCTTGGAAAACTTCATTATGCAAATAATAAGCCTTTTCATACCCTCATGGTATGTGTTGTACCAGTGTTCTTGACATATGAGCAAACTTTGAGTAAGGATCCATCATGCTTCTGAAGAAGGGCAATAACAGATATTACATACGTCTTTTGTTCCCCTTGAATTGTGAATTATGGTAAAACTTATTAATGATTTACAAGGTAGGCATACAATAACTGTCTGCAGAGTCAGGTGTGGAAGAAAGCAAAAGAGTTGTCTGTGCACTGGAGAGCTAGAGGATCCAGTCAAAGTTCTAAGACCTGGAGCTGACTGCAGAGTCCCATATGAGTCCATATCAGGAAGCCAAAAGGTCTGATTTGGAAGGCTGAAGAGTCTGTGCTGAAGCCTGGAGATGGACATCCAAGGGCAATGGCAAAGCTCCTCTGAAGAAGCAGGAGCCTTCCTTCTTCTTTCCCTTTTTATTAGATCCAGGTTATAGGCCTTTTGGTTGGTGCCCCCCACAGCCAGGGTGAGTCTTCCGTTTTGAATAAATCAGTCATTTAGACACACCTAGAACTGTGTTAAAGCAATCTGCTGTGCATTTCTTATTCAAGTTGACACCGCAAATATCTATCACATCATGTCTCCACAATATGGTAGGCCTGAGCAGTTGAAGTGAGGGAAAGAAATACCTAGTAAGGAGTGTTGTATTGTCGTGTGATTTCTCTTTAAGCTGTCTGATCTTCAGTAAAATAGTCTGTTCTCACTAATGCTTCAATGTGGTTTTTGTGAAAATGCAAGTAATGGCTATTGAATTTCGCCTTTGTTTTGCTGAGGAGCAAAACAGAGGCTGTACTTACAGAATACAGAGGAAGTATGAAATAGCTCACAGAACAGGCTTTGGGCCTGCGGACCGTAGAAGCGGGGTGGAAATTTGGGGACAATTTTACTTAGTACTCAAGGAGAAGTGATTTCATGCTGACATCATAGTTTACATAAAGTTTCTAGTGAATAAGAGATCTAATTCATAGGTAACATTTTGGAATGTCACTATCAAAGCTGCATACTTTTTAAAAATTATGAATATAATTTACTAATTTATTTCTCCTATGCACTAAATAGTAATTTTGTGGGTAGAAAAAGTTTATTTTCTTTATGTGCCTAATCCGTGTCCATGCCACAACTTAGGTATTGGGCAAAGCCCATTCACTGTATGCTGAAAGATAGATTTTTAAAAAACAATACAGTCAAAAATTTATTACAACAGATTCTCTAAAAAGCCCAGTAATTTAGTTTTGCCATATTTCACTGATATTGATTTACATTAAAGTCTCATTACCCTAGTTGCGCTTTATTTTTATTAAGCATAATATTGTAGTATTTGTATTAACCTAGTATACCTTACAGATTTTTCAGACTTATAAAAAGAAATCATAGTTATTTATATGCTTATAAATTAATGCTATTTTTAATTTATTATTTATATGCATATAGAATTATTAGAATCCTGGAGTGAGAAAGAGCCTGAAGTGTCTTTCCATTTCTTTACAGATTACAAATAGTGGCCTAAGGATGCAAGGTGGCTGCACGTGTGGAACTGAAGCTGGAACATGGTATGCACTTGGATCTTGATGAAGTTTTTTTCCATCACATCCATTTCCCCCATCCATAAAATGAAAGGAATAGGAAAATAAGTTTTTTGGTTATTTTTTTCTCTAACATCACCTACTTAAAAAAATCTATGTTTTTTTTTTTAACCAAAACTTCTAAGAAACTGGGAGCAAACTGAATATCAAAACACATGGAAGTAAAATGTAGCTTCTTCATGTTAGTTTTTTAAAACCCAGTTTGTTTGACTTAGGAAACACACAGCCTTTAGCCACTCCACTGCACACAATTAAATAGAATACTTTGCCTAGTTTCTCTCATGTAACATCGTCCCAGCATTTTGTGTACTGTCTCAGTGCCACCTTTTAGAAATATTGTCAACATAAGAAAACAGATGCAAACCCTTATGAAATTGAGCTTCACAATTAATAACCAAGGTTTTTTTTAATTGAATTCCTTCTGCGTATTTAGCCTGATGGCAAGACTGGATTGAATGAAAAGAGGTATGAAGAGTAAGATAAAAACACAAACATCCTGGATCAGGAATATGTTGCTTTGATAATAAAGAGTAATCCCTAAGAGTAGAAAGGTGAATGAACAATCTTCAGTGCTAAAAATCAAGTGTGGAGGATTTTATGGTTTGAATATTTGTGTCCATCCAAAATTCCTATTTTTGATCCTAACTTTCAAGGTGAGGATATTATGAGGTGCCACATTGTGATCTGATTAGTCATGAATGGAATTAGTGCTCTTTTAAAAGATACCTAAAGACACTGCTTTGACCTTTTATCATGTAATGAAACATAAGGTACCATTTAAGAAGAACCAGGCTCTCACCAGACACTGAATACACTGGTGGCTTGAACTTGAATGTTCAAACCCAAAGGACTGTGGGCAATAAATTTCTATTCTTTATAAATTGCAATATATTGTGTTATGGCAGCCAGAATGAACAAAGACAGAAATTGATGATGAAGAGTGGGAGTACTGTTGTAAAAATACCTAGAAGTCTGGAAGTGGCATTGGAACTGGGGAGTAATGGAGAGAGGCTGGAAAAATGTGGAGGTGCCTGCTATAAAAACCCCACATTGCTGTAAATGAAGCATTCAGGTAAATTTTGGTGAGGACTTACAAGAGGAGAAGGTCTTAGAGAAAACCTTTACTTTCTTAGAGATTACCTAAGTTATCATGATCAGAATGTTAGAAGAAATATGGGATGTAAAGGCCATTCTGATGGCACCTAAAATGAGAAACATTTTATTGAAAAGTGGAGGAAAGGCGAGCCTTGTTTTAAAGTGATGGAACCTTGCCCATATTGTGTTCATGTGCTAGGTGCTGCCATGAAGGTCTTCCTACATTTCAGAGCCACCCTCTTTGGCTCTCTAAGGTATGGTGGGCACTTCAGCACTCTGGAGAACACAGACAGTAAACCTTGGCAACCTCTTCACTGTTCAGTCTCTGCTGGTGGGTAGAGACCATGAACTAGGAAGACACGGCTTCCTCCACCCAGATTTCAAAGGTTAGCACTATCAGCAGCTGTAGGCACATAACTCAGGGGGAGGGCTCTTTCAGAGAGCTCCCACAAGGCAATGTCTGTGAAGCCGTTGGGGTGAAGCTGTCCTAGAGAGCCCCGATGTGGAAAATTCCCAATGGAGTCACAGGGTCACGGCCACCAACAGACTTCACGTATGCAGTGTTAGCCTTGGAGAGCTACAGATACGCGACTCCAGCCCATGAGACCTGCAGTGTGGGCTGTGCCCAGAAAAGCCGTGGGCTGAGGCTATCTGGAATCTGGGAATCACAATCGTCTCACAGTGTGGAAGACAGGGCAGCGAGTCACACAATTATTCTGGAGTCTGAAGAGTTAATATCTGTTGATTGGGCTTTGGATTTTGTTGGGACCCGTTACCTCTTTCTTCTTTCTTATTTTTCTCTTTTAGGATGGGGTTTTGTATCCTCTGGCTGTCTCCACATTGCATTTTAGAAGCATATAACTTGTGTGATTTCATAGGCTCACAGCTGGAGTGCAGTTTGCTCAAGATGAATCATACTTTGAGTCTCACCCATATCCGATTTAGACATTTAGATGAGATTTTGGACTATAGATTTTTGAATTGAAGCTGGAATGAGTTAAGATTTTGTGATATTGGGATGAAATGAGTGTATTTTGCATGTGAGAAGGAAATGAATTTGGGGGAGGTCAGGAGCAGAAAGCTGTGTTCTAAATGTTTATGTCTCCCCAAAATTCATGAATTGAAAACTAAACCTCAGGATGATGGTATTAACAAGTAGCGTCTTGTGATGGTGATTAGGTTGTGAAAACTCTGCCTTCATTAATGGGACTTGTGTCCTTATACAAGGGCCTGAGGGAGACTATTTGCCCCTTCTGCCATGTGAGGATGTAGCAAGAAGCTGCCATTATTTATTTTCAATTTTTATTTTTTATCAGTACATGCTTGCAATACATAATGATTATATTTTTCATGGTGACTGGACCTGTACATAATACATCTTAATTATTTTTTCATCCCCTCTCCTTTTCTTCCCTACCCCTTCCCTCCATCTCTTGATCTCCTTCCAGACGGTGTCATTATGAGGAACGATCCCTTTCCAGACATCGCAGCAGCTCGTGCCTTGATTTTGAACTTCGCAGACACCAGAACTGTGAGAAATAAGTTTATATTATTGATGAATTACCCAGTCTTTTTTTTTTTCCTATAGTAGCCTGAGTAGACTAAAACAGTTTGCAATTTGGGATTTAAAAAATCTTTTTCTAGATAACTCTAAAGCAGACGTTGGTGGACTCTAAAATAGATTGGATAAATGTTAATAAAAAGACAATGATTGTAAAACTCCAGAAGAGCTGCAGTCTCAGGTCAGATCATGTATTCCTAGCTTCCCAGTGGAATAATACACACTCAGAAGGGTTAGTGGGAGCCTTGAGTGATCAGAGGATGGTGGCTAGGAGAAGGTGCACTATCAGTTAGCCTGTTTTGGCTACCACAGTAAACTAGAATGCAGTAAGCAGCGCGTCAGCCGACAGCACAGCAGCAAAGTGGCCACATGCACACATCAACCCCAGTGGACAAATCATATCTGTGAAGAGTAGTATTAGAAACCTCCTTCCCACCTGCATATATGAAAAGATTTTTTTTTTTACTCTTTTGAAACGTGTAAGGATTGAATTTTGTTCCTCTCAATTCATAAACAGTTGTCCCTTGGTATACGTGGAAGATTGGTTCTAGGAATCCCACCCAGATACCAGAATCCACAGATGCTCATGTACTTATATAAACTTGTGAGGTATGCAATCCTATGTATATCCTCCCATACCCTTTAAGATATCTGGAAATTACTTTAATATATAATAGGTGTAAATGCTATCTACATAGTTGTTGTGTTTCTTAGAGGATAATGACAAGAAATAAAAAGTCTGTACAGTTCAGTATAGACACAGCCACAAGGGCCAAAGTCGATCATGGTTGTTTGAATCCAAGAATGCAGAACTCATGGATATGGAGGGCTGACTGTATGTAAGTGCTAATCATTAATGTCACTCAGAATGTGACCTTATTTGAAAATAGGATCATTTACAAATGTAAAAAGCTAAAATGAGGTCATACTGGACTTGGGTAATTTCCTAGTCCATTATGACTGGTGTTCTTATAAAAAGAAGAAATCTGAACCCAGACAGATACACAAGGAACAACACCCATGGAGACAGGCAGAGATTGTGGCGATGCACCAGAAACCAATGGATGGCAAGCATTGTTAGCAAGCCACCAGAAATGGGGAGGAAGGCCTGGAACAGATTCTCTCTATCCCCTTAGAAGGAACAAACACTCTGGACACCTTGCTCTCACACTTCCAGCCTCCAGAACTGAGAGAAAATAAGTTGCTGTTGTCCTAATACATCTGGTTTTGATAGTTCATTACGGCAGTCCCAGCAAACTAATATGGGGAATATAAATGACAATATAAAATTTAAAATAAAATAAAATAAAAATTCCTCTGTAGGGAATTGTGAGAATTGGAGAACATAGATGGAAGTCTGGCACAAGTCCAGTCTTAGGATGGAAGAACCTAACCAACCTGAGCTCAAATCATAGCTTTACCAAATGGGATGATGGACTATGATCATCTCCAATTTTGGACTATTGCTTCCAGTCTTAGGATTCCAGGGCCTTTTATAAGGAAGAAGACACATGAGCTCAACTGTTGGTTCCTCAACATTATAAGAAAGCTAAGATTTGAATCTGTATCTGTCTAAATTTTCATTCTATCTGTCTGGTATGTATCACTGAACAATTATCTAGCATCTGTGTGTCTCAGGATCCTAATGGAAAACAGGAAGAAATGCTATTTAGTTTGTTTTGTTGTGATGATTAGATAATACTTCTACTGTTTCACTCACTATTTCATACATGAAATTGCTGTCATTAATTGCTTGATATGTATTATTTCAAAAGAGCCCAATGAGTTACTGTATTATCTCCATTTATAGGAAAGAGGTTAGGCTCATGGCTCGTTCATTTAATAAGAGCTGTTTTTAAACACAGGCTTGTCAACTATGGCTAAAATCGCAAACACTGCATTGCACATTTCTCTGGGTTATCCTGACTTCAGCTTGTTTCCTGGTTTGTTATTGCCTGGCAGCTTGAATCAAAAGAAGTAGAATTCTTTCATGATTAAGATACCTCCAGCAAAATGATTAAGTAAGAATTAATATGCCATTAAGCAATAAAATTATCAGAATTATACATAATGCATATATATTAAACCAAATGGGAAAATAATCCATCAATTATCTTTTACGGAACAGACCTTTTCTTGATCTCAAAATGTAACAAATTTAGTTTAAAAGTTGCTTCATGTTTATTTGTCATCTCATTATAGTACTTGATGCTAATATTTTGGAGCATGTACTTTGAATTAATTGATTTTTAAAAGACAATTACTGGGGCTGGGGATTTAGCTCAGTGATTAGAGTGCTTGCCTTGCAAGCACAAGGGCCTGAGTTCGATCCCCGGCACCACAAAAAGAAAAAAAAACAAAAAACCCTAAAAGACAATTACTGTAAAATTAACTTCTCTGCTTCATTTGAACATATACATATATTTTTATATATACAAATCTTTCACGAATATATGTTGTTAATGATTTATCTGTAGATGATCACATACCCATTGTACAGTGTACACATTCTTAGTACTTCCTAGAATGAGTACTTACAAAAATTATGTGTGTCATGGGTTTTTCTAATGAAAGTGCAGTTAAGTGAGTGCATTTAACTTGAAAGTATATTTACAAATATTGTATTTCTTTCATGGCTCCTATAATTTTTATTTAAAAAATGTAAATATATTGCTCAGCAAACTAGAAAAAATATCCTAGTAACTTTACTCTGACATTGGGACTATATATTAATATAAACTACTTTACATTTACCAATACTAAGTAAAATATATCCATTGCACAAGAAATGAATGATTTTATATTTTGTGAGTTTTAAGAACTCAGCTAAAGTTGAGCTACATGGCATGATGGAACATAATTGATAATCTCCATCTGTGGGCTATCATTTCCAGCCCCAGAATTTCAAGTCCCTTTAAAAAGAAGAAGACACACATGAGCTCAACTGTTGGTTCCTTTATATTATGTGAAATTCTATATGGATTAAAAGTTTGTAACGTGACTTTTGAACCAATCTGTTTGGCAAAATTGATTTCTGATGCATTTCCAGAATTCAGTTCTCTTAGCCACCTCTAGTCTGATGTGTCCTACGGAATCCACATGGGAAATTTAAAGACTTTGCTTGACAGTCTACTTTTAGAGTATATAAGTCAGAGTATTTGAACTATCAATCATCATTTGGTAGTATTCTAATTCTTGAGGACATGTCATTTCCTCTAAATGAGAAGCAACCTTCAAGAGGATAATTTCTATGACAAAAATAGGAGCTGCACATGATAGGAGTTTTCTATATTTTGCCTCTAAATGATTACCCTTAAAAGCTATCCTGAAACCCTTCTGGTGCAATGAGAACTGGCTGGTGGGTTTGGGAGAATCAGACCCAGAGGTCTGATCTATGTGACTAGTGCATTACCCCAGCAGGTTTGGGAGATCTGAGTATTTGGAATATGAGATCATTCTTGCCTCCTTTTTCAAAAGTGACTAGAAAAAAAAAGAATAGAAAATAAAGCCTGATCTTTAGAAAGGTGTTCAGGTAGTTACATTTTTTATTTTAAAGCAGAAAATAATTCTAAAGTCATTGTTCCATTTGGGAAATCAGTGTTTAATAATAAAAGTTCTGTTGTTAACTCAATAAATGGCATGCTGTATAAGAGAAAAAGAAGCCTTGGGATCATTGAGTGTTTCATATTAAAGTGTACTTGATGGCATATATATGTGCAGCATTTTATAGCACTTTATGAAGCTATATCTTTCAGACATTTTGGTTTTAAGGACCTGAGGGAAAGTCTACTAATTTCTTTGGACCTTGAGTAGCAATTTAGGTGATAGCATAAGGTTCAGAACATTGGCCATGGAGTTAAGCTGTCTGCATTTGAATTCTGATTAGCTTATTACTGGCTATATGATCTTATTTATCATATGCAAGTCACATAATTTCTTTTGTCACCTCATTTGTAAAATGAGTGCCTGTTTCATAAACTTTTTATGAAGATTAAATGAGGATGGAGCACATAAATAAAATTCTCAGCATGGTGTTTGGCATATAGAAAGTGTTCACATATATGTATGATACCCTTTCAAACCAAGGGATAGGAAGAGGACCAAGAAGGTGCCCCTGTGTTTTGTATTTTTATTTGCTTGTCTTTTGCCATCAGTAGCCCACGGATATGCTCAGAAAGCCAATCTGAGATTACCAGAGAAGCCGTAGAGAGCTGGAAATGTATTAAAGAAGACCAGAGTGCTGCATTTGTGTGTGGGTAACCACAAATGAATGCAACACTGCTATTGTTTGCATAAGAATAGGTAAAGTCACCTAGACACCTCCTTATTTAAATGATACAATTAGCAGGACTGTTGAACAAGGTTTTTACAAAATGGAAAAGAACCTCATACAAAATCCAGCAGGGCTAAAATTAAAAAACCCAGATCTAGTAATGTGCTTCTAAATATAGCTCAGTTTCACACAATCTGCATGGCTCATCTTCCAGCATGAAGATTAGCATGTGCTTATATCCATAAAATTGGCAGATATTTAATTTATAGTAACTGGGGTTTTTAATTTAAATGTTAGATTTAATAGGCTAGATAAAATGTAACAATTATGTATGAAAAAATTAATGGAGTCTGTTGTAATTCATTCAAATAATGTTCACAATACAGGATAAATGGGAAGTAAATCTTTTAAAATCTCCCACTTTGCCTTTTAATAGTTGCACAGTTCTTCAGAAGTTTTATGGCATAGTCTTTATTTAGCAGACATACCTGTCTAAGCACCCTATGTAGAAGATACCATAGAAAAAGAGATGAAAGCCTAGATAATGTTGAGTTTTGAGGTTTATTCTGTGTGGTTGTTTCAGTACTAGAAAAGCAAGACCAATTAATTCTCTAATCCAAACTTAAAGGGATACTTCTTAATTCCTACCCATCCTATTAGACTTGTCTTTATTAAAATTGGCTTGTCTTTATTAAAATTGTTGAATAAAAACCAAACTCATGTTTAAATACTGCATTGTTTCTCTGGTGTGAGAAACTAAAAGTGTAAATAAAGACTAAAATGTATTATATTGGGAAAGGGAAGAAATTGTTCAAATGGGAAGAGGAACAAAGGAGGGGAAGGGAATGGAATGGAGGGACAAGAGAAATAAGGAATAGAAGGAAAAAATGGGAAGAAAACTTTTGTAAATAAGGAGGGAGGAGGGGGTGAAGGGAGGGGAGGGGAACGGGAAAAAAAAAGAAGCAGCAAGATGTATCATGTACATGTATCATGTACAGGTACAAACCTCTGTGATGAATATTACCACTATGTGTATCTAAAATGTACCATTAAAGTAACATTTAAAAAAAGAGCAAACTCACTCTTAGAAATTGCTATAGCAAATGCTTTCAGCAGTGTTCGAGTTCAGTCAGGGTTGGACAGTCTAAGATGTTTCCCTGGCTCCTGATCCATGATGTACCTACTCCCTCTCCCAATTATTCAATCAAACACTAATCTAGGTGCTGCTGAAGAGGGATTTTGTAGATGTAATTAAAGTCCTAATAAGCTGGCCTTAAAATGGGCAGATTATCTGACTTATTAAACTCATAAAGCAAAGAGGTGTTTTTTTTCCCATTAGTGGCAGAAGAAGACAGAAAGATTGGACATACTAGCCTGGGAGAAAGCATACATTTATCTTGTGAACTGGCTGAGGTCATGGGGTAGGGGTGAAAGGGTATGGCAAGGAGATGTGGGTGGTTTCTAAGAATTGAGAGCAATTTGCAGCTGGCAGCTAGCAGGGAAATGAGACTTAAATCCTATAACCATAAGGAAATAGGTTTTGCTAAGAATCAATGAGCTTGGAAGGGATTCTGAGTCTGTATGAGAACTACAGCCCTAGTTCATACCTCAGACTGACTCCTTAAATTCAGTCCAGTGAGACCCTTGGCAGAGAATCTAGTTATCCCATGCCTGAACATCTGACCTTCAGAAAGTAGGAGCTAATAAATGGATGTCATTATAAGGTGCTGCATGTGGTAATTTATTATGCACCAATAGAAAAGTAATACACTAATACTTAACTCTTGCAGACAGGTCTCTATGAGCTCAGACTTACACTGGAAGTGTCCTACCTCAGGGATTTACTGTGTGCCCATCCTCATTCTACTCTCTGGAAGCTTCCTTTGCACTGTACAATAACAGGTTGCAAGTATGAAGGGCTTAGTGTTTGTGGGAACTACTAACTCTGTCCATGTATAAAAAGTTGCTGCGTGGTGCTCTGCAAGTGGCCAATTCTAAATGTGCACAGAAATTCTGGCTGGATTTAGCCTTTGTTAGCTACAGTAGTGCTCTCAACAGCCCATCATTTTTTTTTTTTTTCCATGACTGTTGCAATGAATTTTCTTAGTAATTAAATTAATTCCTAGGCAAATTGTTCACAACTTTATTCACTTTTTTATTAGTACATACATGGTGATACGTAATAGTTACGTTGATCTTGGGGAATTGGTACATAGACATATTACGTCTTAATTGTTTTTGTTCCCCCTTTCTGTCCCTCTGTCCTCCCTCTTTTCTTCCTCCTTAAACAGATCCCTCCCCCATCTCCACAGTCTATTTCTTTGTTTCCTACTACCTTTATTTTATTTTGCTCTTTAAATTATTCATGTTTTGGAGGTTGTTCATATTAGAGAAACCATGTGTTATTTAACCTTCTACGTCTGATTTATTTTATAGTATTGTGGTCTTAAAATCCATCTGTTTTCCTGCAAATGACTAAAATTTATCCTTCTTTATGGCTGAGTAGTATTTCATGGTGTATATATACCACATTTTCTTTATCTGTTCATCTCTTGATGAACATTTAGGCTGCCTTTCTAATTAAACTATTGTGAATCATACTGCTATAACTGTAATATTATGACTTTTGTTCTCTGGGAAGATGCCCAAAAGAGGTATAACTGGTCAAATAGAATTTATAGAATTCTTTTGGATATTATTCCTCTGTTGGAGGAGTAGCTAGCAAATTTTTTCCCATCCTGTAGGATTGACTCTTCATTATGTTGGTTGTTTCCTTTGCTCTGCAGAAGTTTTAAAATCTGATATAATCCCATTTGTTGATTTTTGGTATTTTATATTGTGTAATTGAGGTTCTGTTCAGGAAGTCTTTGCTTATGCTCATGTCTTCAAGAGTTTTAGCAATTTCTTCTTCCAACAGATTAAGTGTTTCTGTTTTTATGTGTAGATCTTTGATCCATTTTGATTTGATTATAGCACAGGGTGAGAGATGGATCTAGATTTCACCTTCTGCATTGTACTTGAGTAACCATTATTCCCAACATCTTTTGTTACAGAGACTATCTTTTCTCCAGTGTTTGTTATTTGCACCTTTCTCAAAAAACACATGGCTGGCAGTCCTTTAGGTCAACAGCCCATCCCTTAACAACTTACCTTTCTCATCTCAATTTCTCTCTGCAGTAAACTCCCTGTACACAAATTTTCATCTCACATATTGTTTTCAAGGAAATTCAAACTAAAACAGTTATCAGCCTTTTAGATAAGTTAAATAAGAAGCAAAAAAGAAAATCTTCCCCTCTCTGGTATGTACATCGTCTTAAAATATTCCCTAGAAATGTAGTACTCAAAGAAGAAAAATGTTTTTTCAGCAAGTCACAAGAAGGATATAATGTTTTTGAACAGAGTAAAAGTCAGGCAATTATGTGAAATATATTCTGAAAAATCTTGGGATCAGCATGTGTGATCACTGCACCAACTCCCAAAACAATAATTACTATAATCTCTTTCGTGTGACGAATGTGTCAAATTTTTATAAGGTACTTTCATATGTATTATCTATTTTTATTCCCCTAACAATCTAGATTGTATAAATATTTCAGTGATATTGGGTTATTGTGTTGAATGATTGGTATTAACAAGTCTTTTTGATGAACAGTCATTAATTTGGAATTTCCTTTTTAAGATTTAACAATGTCATCAGGTAAACATTATTTAAATGCTTTTTCATTTCAAAATTATTTCATGTTTTGTTACAGGTAAGCTTTTTTTTTTATTTATTGTCTCATGTGCCAGTTTCATGATTGTTAAAAATTCTTCCATTATATAGAGCCAGCATATAACATGAAAGTGGTAACTTATTTCTGCTTTATTTTTTTTTTTGGTAGTCTATTTCATTCATATCTACATCCTGTCCCAACTTACTGTCTACTCAGTCATTTAAGAAATTTGTAGTTTTTCTGTGAGATTTCTAGGTAGACTAACGGGATTCTTTAGAACTGTGAATTTAAACAGTCTTGGGCTCTAAGTTCTCTGTTCTAAAGCTTTGTCATTATTTTCAATCCTAGCTGATTGCATTTTGTGAATGTGTCCTAATAAAACCCATAAAATCTCTTTGGGACAATCAGACAGTCTCTGGAAGGTGATTTCTCTTTCTATGCTATATTCTTTGAATTTTCAATGTTTGGTTTTTTTGTCGAGATTTTAAAAAAACTTTTGACAGTCACTTCCTGCTGCTTTTTCAAATCTCAAAGAGTAGCCCTCTGTTTGAGGCATCACAGTTGGCTGTTCTGGAAAGGTGTTTTATGTTGCAATTGGAAGATTATGACTTCAGGCAGGTGAAAGTAGCAAAGGAAGTAGAACTCAAACCAAAATCTTTAGTGGAGACAAATGTAAGAAAACATGCAGCATTGGTAAGAAGTTGTCAATTATGTTTCAGAATTTTCCTGTAAGCCACCATTATTCTCCAGAAACATATAAAAATACATGGTTTAAATGAGCTTTTTTACTTTTGCTTTGATATTTTTATTTTTAGACATTCTAATTTATTTTTTCTCACCTACTGTGTCACAAGTTAACTTTCACTAGTGTTAACAGAATAATTAATTTTAATAGTAATGTTGTTTATGCTTTTGCTCCTAAAAATGATTCTGTTCATATATATCTATATCTATATCTATAGTGCCTTAGAGAGTTGAAGATAAAATTATCGAAATCTTCATAGTTTAAGTGGCAATTCCCTTCCCTACTCATGCATTTATAATAAGCCAGTGTGGTAAACTACCGTGTTCCCAGATGGTCAGCACTTATCTACACTGCCGTGTGAATAAGTGATGAATGATGTACCTGGAAGAGCTCTTGTTCGGGCCTAAACTCCTTAATCTACTGGATCTCAGTAATTAATGAATCACACCCATTCTTAGGTCTGTTGTTTATTAAAAAGCAGTATTTTCTCATGATTTGTAACAGATTTGGCTGCCTAAATAATTTCAGTTTATTATTTCCTTTGTTTATGAAATATTGTATGTGTTTTTATGCTCATACAAACATTTCATAAAGCCCAATTCAGACTGATGATTCAACACACACCACTGCAGTTATTAATCAGTATTAAAAATAAGCCTATTTTATTATTCACAATAACCAATATTTTTGTGAAATCAATTCAAGACACAGGAAATAATCTTCACGACTCTACAATACATAATTACCAAAGCCAATCTTGTGTTTCTGAAGGTGTTATGTGATAGTCACTGAAATGAGTGAGGGTCAAACTTCATCTATTATAAATAGCATCATTAAATCCTGAAATACATGTACACAACTCACTGGGGAGTTCCAGTTCCTTAGGGAGTCTACTTTCAAGGGCTAGTGATTAGAAGCCTTTCTCCTTATAAGGTTGGAATTGGGTTCGGGGGCATTTGGAAAGAGTCCCGAATTTTAGATTTAACATGTACTCTTCTCATTGCCATTCTTTTTAACAAAAGCAAATAAAAAACTCTCATAATTGTAAACCAGGCTACTTCAATATCCTGACATTTCTTTTAAAATTTGCATCTGTAATTACAGTTTTGTCAGCTAAGTAATCAGTTACATAAAAGCTTAAGTACAAAGTTTCATCTGGTATGAGAAGATTAATATGTTTGTTTGCTAATAACTACATTTAATAGGATGGGTCTTTTCAGTAGTTCTATTTGTCTATTGTACAAATTCATAATTACATTCTCCAGTTACTCCAGACACTGCTGATGTTGATTTCTCTTCTCTAGGGGACTTAATGATTTAATTTTTAGCATTAATTACATTGCAAGTTACTTCATCAAAGAAATTTGAAACACATTGTTCTTAGAAATAGCAACAAGATTTGACATTTCAGTGGATCTCTCTTTCTTACTCAAAGCCAGTTCTTTTACCTTAAGTTTTGAAAAAGAAATAAATTTCCTCCATTATGTATTAAGCACATGGCAAGCTATTCAATGCAATTCCACAGACTTTTAGTGAGCATTTACTATGCAAATAGGTACTGTGCCAAGTTGCAGGGATACAGATGAATAAAATATCATCTTTTTCCTCATTTCTGGGGAGGAGGCATTCTTTCTATTTACAATATATCTTTCTACCCTTCATTGAGAAAGTTATATTTTTAGATAGAGCTTAAAGAACGAGTATGAGTGAGGTGAACAAAGAGTGGAAGGTTGTCCATGATGAAGATAACAGCACAAATAAAGGAATTATGATAGTTTTTTAGAGGAAAGTATAGAGGAGTGGGAACCATAGCAAAGAATCTCATTTCCGGGCCTGCTAAATTCTTATGAATAAAATAAGAAATAACTTTTGGATCCACTGTCAAAATAAATCTGAAATAAATTCATCTGGCCACCAAACCAAGAACAAATTGTATAACAGAAAGATCATAGACTTTGAAATGACACAGATTATTATTTTTTAAATGGAGAACTACCACTTGCTAATTGTATGGCCTACACATTTTGTATCACAGTGTTTCAACCTAAATATATTGTAAGCTACAACTTTCCATGATGTCTTAGTCTGGTTTCTGTAGTTATAACAAAATCCCCAAAGCTGGATAATTTGCAAGGAAAAGAGTTTTAGCCCACAGTTTTAGAGGTCCAAGAGCATGGTGCTGGCTTCTGCTTTGCTCTCATGAGGACCTTCTTGGCTTTGTCACAACATTGATGATGGCATCATATGGAAGTCCTTGGAGGAAGGAGAGGAGGTGCCTGTCTTACTGTTTTCCCAGCAACCCCCTCTTGTGGAAACCAATTCACTCTAAGAGATCACCGTGAACACCTTCCAAAAGCAGCACCTCAAGGACCTTATTACCTCATACCAAATCCTACCTCTTAACCATTCCCCCAACTTCTAATGCCAGGTGGATGAAACCTCTAACACATGAACTTTTGGGAGACAAACCACATCCAAACCTTAACACCAAATTATTGTGAGGGGACAAAGAACAGTATGTGGAAATCTTGGGACACTGTAAGTATTCTACACATTAGTTTATATCTCAGTTTTTAAGTCCTCCAGTACATGCGCAAAGTCCAGAAGTGCGAAAGTGTGAACTTATTTGCAGAACACTGCTCAGACTCTAAGCAGTAATCTATAATTTAGACAGGTTTCGAGGTCAGAGTATAAGACTCAACATTCATATTAACCTATTACCATATAAGAAATTTAGATTTTTTTTTTTTTTTTTTGTGCTAGGGATCGAACTCAGGGCATTGTGCTTGCTAGGCAAGCATTCTACCACTGAGCTAAATCCCCAACTCCAGATTTTTTTTTTATACTGTGTGCAGTGAGAAGAGGACAGGTTTTATGTAATTTTATAACGAACAATTCCAAAACATTGAGGCCTAAAATGATATTCATTTATTAATATGAGCCACAGGGTAAGCTGGTTTATAATGCAGGTCAGGGCCAGGCTTAGATGAACCACCTAGCCTTTCTTGTTTGTCTGTCATTAACTGGGGGATTGGCTTTACTTTCATGTCCGGAGCTTGGCTGGTGCTCAGCTGTGGTACTAGAGGTTATTGGGTGATGCGTCTTCCATCATGAGTCAAGCCAGTGCTTCTTGATAACAGAACCAGCACATCACATTTCAAAGGGACCTGCATATATGAAAAATAGAGAATTGTGATCTTTGTATTTCTTGGCAATGTATTTGAGAAAGCTATTTGAATGTTTTGTAATAAGTGGTTGAATCAAATATATGTTAAGAGCAATCATTCTAATAGCAGTAAGAGAAATGGAAAGAATGAAGAGTGAACAAAATCAAAACAGCTGTAAGAAGAGCTTTTCAACTGCACTAGGAAAATTATAAAGATATTCTGAGTCTTTTCTCTGCCTTTTAACAAGCGAAGAGGCTACTGGACTTGTTTTCTTATATTCTTCTAAGTAAGGAGATTTCTTCCATTACCTGATTCTTTGCTACTAGGAAGAATAGAGAGAAGGAAAAATTAAAGAAGAATGAATGGATCTGGGAGAAGATTTCAAGAACATTTTTTTTTTCTGATAGTTTGGGACAAAGTGATGTAGTAAGAGTTGTGGTGTGAAAGGAAACAATAAAAAGAAAGTTTGGAAGTGTTGTGAGTTAAATACCATCTGGTGTTCAAGAAACAGTGAAAAATGTGATTTGTCAAATCTCTTCCAATCGTTCTTCCAAATTCAATCTTTACCCTTCTGTACCCTGTTCCACGGAGCTGACCTAATGTGATTCACATCCATGCACCACTTTGGCCATTGTTTTCTGGTCAGGCAGTGGGACCCTAGCAGGATATAAGAAAAAAAAAAAAAAGGAAAAGGAGTTTGGAGAATGAATTCCTTCAGCCAGTAAAGAATATAGGTCATCCTTGTACAGTCTTGTTAGAAATTGCTTGTATTTCTGATTTGTTCCAGACAAATTGACTATCACTTGTCAAGGTTTTAAACATATATTACCACATTTAGTCCTTGCAGCAACTCTTATGAGGAAGGTAATATTATTTTTGTTTTATAGATGTAGAAACTAAAGTTCAGAGATGGGTTAAGTGAGTTACCTACCACTCAAGGTTTTATTTTCCCCCAAGGCTTTCTAAAGTCTCTTTGGAAGAGAATCAGTTTTGTGTATCTAAGATAACTTTGGAGACTTGTAAGCTCTCAGTAGTATAGAGAGGGAGCGGCTAACGTTGGGTTTTTTAGTAGTCTTTTTCTCAAAGGAATTAAGGTTAAAATTGTTATAAAGGCCTCTTATCCATGGTTCTAAATAGAAAATTAGGTTAAAAAATAGAGATAGTAGCAAACAATCTCATTTTCTAGAAAAAATGACAGCAGTAATTTTTTTCCTCCTTAGATGGCATGTAAGTAAATGCTAAACCCACGAAGTTGTTTTTTTTTAATCCTGAACAACACAAAAGTGAACAATTTTCACTTGTTCAAAAAACTATTTGGTGACACTTAACTGCCAAAAATTTCCCTAAATATTGTACAAATTTTTACACAAATTTATATGTGTAGAATCTGAAAAATACAAGAATCTGATTTAAACATAGTAGTTCTATATGTAGCTTAGGAGAAATTTAAAAAGGAAAGTTTTACAAAGCCCTTTATTCATACATAATATAAGCAATATATTCTTCTTGATTTATAATTTGTAATGTCATCTGTATTTATGTCTTTGCTAATGCATATTTAAATATTTATTCAAAAGTTTTCTTTTTGCCATTCTGGGCTAGTATATGCTATTAACATTTGGGAAGCTTAAGAGGCAAATTGAAAACAGCTGTGGGATGATTAATATTGATGCTTCGGGTGTGATGTTCTGTCAGCCTTGTGAGTGGCAGTAAATCAGCAGAAAAGTGGAATTGAACTGTATCTTTCCCCATCATGCTACACACATTATCTGAGGAAGAGACTGATTAAAATGGACATGTCTCTCCCAACTTTCTGTATAAAAATTGCTATGACTCTACTTTATATAAAGTCATATTTGAGCATTTATTTATACAATTAGTTTGATATGAGATATATCCCAAATGACTCACTTTGAAACTGCTTAGAATGTCAATTGATTTGTAAATGATTTCTAATTCTTTCATCAATGATAGAAGTTAAATAGTTTGATTTTAAGATTCAGGCATTTGATTTCATTTCAATTTGTTCTGTTTCTAAATGAGAGTGATATTCAAAACACTACCCTGCAGTTTTCAAAGTGTCTTCTTTAACATAATAGCATCAGTGGCTAAGTCTGCCTTTACAGGTAAAAATGTCCTCTAAGGAGGTCCAGGTATTGTGCAGGTAGCCTCAATGATGAGTAGTATAGAAGACTCCTCTAAAGAGTACTTCCACAAGCAAGCAATTTTTTTTTTAAAGAGAAAGTGATGTTACATTTATCCAATTATCGTTGAGGTCCTAATTAGCATTCAAACCATCAATTCTTGTTTTGCTAATTTTAGTTCCTTAGGGCAATATTCTATTTTGTTCATTTATCTTAAATAGAGTGTTAGAAGCAAATGATTTATTCTGGATGTCAGCAGTTGAAAAGATAGAAGATAAATTTCCCTACTAAGAATTGGCCCTAAGGTTATCCAGTGCTCAATCAAGTCTTAATATCATACATACGGTATGTTCCAGGAATCATGTACCTGTGTATCGCCATATATTAAGACAATATCCTGCTATAATTTATAGATTAAGAAATTCTATACAGACCTGCAAATTTTAATAAGACTACAGAAAAACTACTTATCCACACTAGAAAAACACTTTCCATCTTCTGGAATATGGGCTTTTAAACACTTTCCTGTATTGATCATTACAATGTATCAGAAGTATTGGAATTTTCTGTATTAGTATAGAAAGAAAAATTAATTCCAGATTTTATCTTCTTACAGCAATTTATAATCACCTTCATCTTGGTTTATCCCAGTACCCTGTTTCCTATGGAAGTGTGTGTGTGTGTGTGTGTGTGTGTGTGTGTTTCTGTGTCTCCTGGGGACTGAACCCTGGCCTTTGGGCACACTAAACACTAACTCCATGGCCAGGCTATACCCAGAGCCCTCAGTAGAAGTTTTCGGTAGAAATATGGGAACAGTGTCACATGAGGTTTCTGCAAAAATTGGATTTTTGATGTGTGGTAGATTGGTTATAAAGATGACCATTATTCATTCTTCCTGTGTCCATGCCCTTTGCAGGTGTGGTTTTGTAGTTACCCACACGAACAGGTAGGATTCACATCCTCCCTTCTTTAAACTGGGCAGGTCTCTTGCATTGCTTTGGGTAAATAATGGGGTAAAGTGGTGCCAGATTCAAGGGTCTTGACTGTTTCTTCTTGTTCTCTTGGTTTTCCAACCTATCATGTGAGTCAGCCAAGGCTAGTTTGCTGGATGCTCAAAGACACATTATCACTGGCACACAGAAGTTGCTCATTAAAATACCTACAGAAATAAATGAATGCTGCCATTCCTCAGGGTCCTAACTCACCTCTGGAAATTTACCTTCTCTCTGATTATGAAATGTTATATACTTAAGCTTTGTCAACATCTGCTTCTCCTCCCCTTCCTAGGGAAGAATTATACCTTCCCAATCATTGAAGTAAGATTTAGTCATGTGATTAGATTGATTAAAGAAATGTAATGGAAATGACATGTATCACTTTCAGGCAGAAGCTTTAAGAACTATATTTTGCTTTGTTACCTTCTCTTTCTTTCTTTCTTTTTTTTTTTAACTTATAATTACAAAAGGCCATTGTATCATATAAAGCCTGGCTCTATCAGACTGAGTTCCAGAATGAAGATCAAATTCAGTAGAATTCAGTCAGCTGCTGTTATGAGAAGAAAATCCTTCTCAGTTAAGTCTCTGTGATCTTGGCATTGTTTATTACTGTAGGCTGGTCTAGCCTATTCTGCCCAATATACTAGATAATTACTACCACTTATATATTCTATTTCTACTACTACTTATACACCAAGGAAAGTCAGATGTATTTTTACATGTTGCTAGTGAGAAGGTAAAACGATACTGTCATTTAATGAAACAGTTTAGGAGTTTCTTACCAAGGCATACATACATCTATGATACATCCCAGCTATTCTATTTCTACAGATTTACTTGAGATGAATGAAAACCTATTCAGTCAAAAAAATTTTAGCTAATGTTCATCGGAGCCAAACAAATCATCAAACATCCATCAACATACAAATGGATAAACAGAATTAGTATATCCAGAGGAGGGACTATTACTCAGCAATGAAAAGAAATTAGTTACTGACAGAAGCAACAAAATGTGTATACCTTATGTATTTAGTCAGTGCTTACTAGAGAAACAGATTTAATGCAAGATATACAAATACATAAGAATTTACAAGATTGGCCACCCACAATTTCAGGTGTGGAAAAATGTGAAAGGGCTGTGTGCCTGAAATCTGAAGCACCCAGCTGAAGTCCTGGAGCTCACTGTGGCGATCCGTGCGAGTCCGTGCAGAAGGCTTAAGGGTCTGTGATGGAAAGCTGAAGGGTCTGCCCTGGAAGCCAGGAGATGACCTTCAAGGCAAAGGTGAAGACTGGCGCTCCTCCAAAGAAACAGAAATGAGCCTTCCTTCTTTGTTTCCCTTTTATTCTGTTCAGGTGACAAGCCTTTTGTTTTGTGCCACTCACACCCAGGGTGGGTCTTCTGTCTGCAGTAAATCCCTTCAGCCATACCAAGAGCTATGTGGATCCAGTGCAGTTGGGCCTTTCTTACCCAAACTAACACCATCAGTTAACTATCACACTTTAGAATCAACATACTAAACCAGATGCAAGCCAAAGTATAAGTCTTGTATAATTCCATGTATATGAAATTTCTAAATTATAGGGAAAAAATGCATATCAGTGTCTGTATGGACCTGAGGGTGGGAGTTTCTAAATCTGGATTATGTAGTACAAACATTTTAGAAATGTGAAATATATATACATTTACAATGAATGAATTTTGTGGTCTATATAATTTGATGGAATAAAACTAAAAAAGTATTCTTGGACCCAGTTTCCCCCTCCAGTGTAATTGTATATTTATACCTACTAGATATTTATGCCTAGATACTTACAAACACTTCAAAATTGTGCAAAACTAAGTTGTGCATTTTCTTTATGTATCTCTTCAGATTAAGTTCCTGAGCCCATATTATCAATAACATTACAATACAGAAAGTTACTTAAAACAAAGAAACTTTTTCTTGGACACTATTGTTAACTTTTTAACTCTCTATCCAAGTTGTCAGTGGACATTATTGATTTTCTTGATTATCCCTTGAACTCATTGGCTCCTCTCACTTTTTACTTATACTCGTTCACTTCCTTGCTTACTTTTCTTGTTATCCTCAGCACTACTTTCATGCTATTGACTCTAATATTATAATATATGGAAAATTTTACTTCCAAATGGTTTTCAGAATGGTCAGAGAATAAAGATGTTTTATAGTAATAGAACAAATATATCTACAGTACAAATAATAATATTTATACGTAGATAGTAACATTTCCTTCACCTGTATCATTGAACAAAAATACATAGGAGAACATTAGCCATTCAATACAATTAAATATTTACAATACCAAAACAGTTATTCTTCACAGTAGTAGTCATTCTTGGTATCCTCAAGTGCTGCAAAAGCTCAAGTGGTTTTAAAGGGGTGTTTGGAATGGAATGGAGAGCTTCTCTCTTTCCAGGGCCCAGTCAGCCATGACCTCGGCATTTAACTTAAATCTCAGTTTACCCTGGGATGGTGATGAACAGTCCACAGCCCTTAGACCATCCTCTAGCCAATCTGACTTTAAAACATGACTTCGAATTTCTTTTAAGGAGAGTCTTGCCGTCAGTCAAAGCATTGAGTTTGGGCTGAAAAAATGGCTCCAGAACAAGCTACTGAATAGAGGCTGATCTTAGGCACTGGTGATGTGGCTCAGGTTTGAGGAAAGGGATTACACTTTATGTGAGACCCAGGGCTTCTCTCTTTCTAGGGCTGGGGTAATGTTACTGACTAGAATCAATGGCATAGCTAGGCTCTGGTAATGAAGACAGCTAAGCTAACACCAAATTTACATACCTGTCCTTATGCAGTTGGTTTCTTTTTTTTTTTTTTCCTAATATGTTTGAGTGGGTAGATGGGGTGAGGGAGGGAATATTCTGGAAAAGAAAACTCTCTAATAATTTTTCACTTGATGTATGCCTGTGCATATTTGTAAATGATATTTGCCTTCTTTGGGAGTCAGCTCCTTAGCAATGTAAGTCAACCCTGACTTTTTTCTTTGGTCTGTTTTTCTAACTTCTCTCAGCCACTTAGGTGATTGTCTTTCATTCCATCACATATTGTCCTTGTGTCTTGAATTTAGTACAAGTTTTTTCTTTCTTGATGATATTCCTTCCGCTACAATTTTATTTTTTCTACCTGGCAGGATGTGCACTGAATTTATTTGGGCAACCCATTTCTTGGTCATGTTGAGCATCTCTTTGCTAGGGTAAGAAAATTCCTGGCTTTTATTCCATTTTTCCAGACTAATACTAAAGTGGAACTGCACGCATGAAATTGTAATGTCGAATTGATTGCTATGATAGGTGTTTTAGTTACTTTTTTCATTGCTGAGACAAAATACTCAACACTTAAAGGAGGAAAGGTTTACTTTAGCTTACAGTTTGTGAGACTTTAGTCCATAGTCACCCAGCTTCAAGGCAGCGTGGCATGGCAGTGGGGCATCACTGAGGAGCAATAGTTCATGGCAAGCAGGAAGGAGACAGAAAAGCACCAAGCAAGCAAGCAACAGCAGCAGAAGCCACTCCTTTTTATCCCTTCTGAGCCTCCCACCTTTTGGGAGGTGCCACTCCCTGATTTGCTAGACAAATCATGTGACTAATAATCACACACCCTTAATCTCAGCATCACACAATTTAATCCCAGTATCATACTCCCTAGATCCAGTCACCCCCCAAAACTCTGACGTATGAACCCATGAGGCTTTGAGCGGGACATCTAGACACAAGCCATAACAATAGGTTTGAAGAAACTTTTTGGTTAATGTTTTGCATGCCAAGTACGTACATGTATGTATAATCGTTTTCTTTTTAATATGAAAAAAAACATTGTTTTGAAAGAGTCCAGGGAAGGCTCAGATGCATGTTTTATTCTCAATTAAACTTGTAGAAATCATATCGGGTACTTCTTTTGTAAAGATCTGAGTTGCAAGACATTTAATGTGACAGTTAAAATTTTGGCTAATGCATCACTTGATTTTAAAAGTTTTTTTTTACTTTTTCATTGTAACTGACTCCTAGACATGTCATTTTGTTTTGTTTTCATAATCATAATGGACTCCAAGTACTGCTTTTGGATGGCAAAAGCAGTTTTTTTCCCCCAGAGAAAGTTCGAATCTAACAAAGCTGAAGGTACTCCCCTGCATTTATCTGTCCTGAAAATGCACAAGGCACCTGGGATCTCTTCATTAGAAAAAAGCTCCTTTTAAAAAAGATGACATATAATGACTAACAATAGCAGATTTCTCATTGAAGTTTGTTTTTGAGGAAAATTACAGTTTACCTTCTCGTTTGCACAATTGATTTATTTTTACTTTCACAAATGTGACAGAGGCATAATTTTTAAAAGTTTGTAAAAATCATGTCATATTTAAGGAAAGCAAAAATGTAGGAAAAATGTCCTTTATATATTCTAAGCACAGCTTTCTAAAGTCATTTAATATGAGGCTTTCTTCAGATGGCTATGCAATTAACTAGACACACTGTCTTGTTTGTTTTCAATTTTTGTAGTCTATTTTTTCTTTCTTATTTAACTAGACTTTTTGGAAGATTTTCTTGATTTCAAATCAAACTACACAACACAGTACCGTATACTGAAGCAAATCCTAATTATGCCTTTCTTTCCTTTCCCATCTCTTTGTCCTCTATGAATTCCATTTTCATTAGTTTTTCATTTATCTTTCCACTATTTTTTTTTGCAAATACAAGCAAATGCACATAATTATTTGAATTTCCTTCCTTCTTTATTCAAAAGAGCAGTATACGTTGTTCCCTATTTTGTTTTTTTACTTGACAATATATCTTGAAAATAACTTCAAATCAAAATAGAGTGATAATCCTCTTATTTATGGCTCTATGGCACTTCATTTTAAGGGTGTACCTTAGCTTATTCATCCAGTTCCCTGTCTGTGGGCAATTATATTGTTTCCAACATTCTACTTCTATAAATAATGACATATATAAGTTGGTGCACTTGAAATTTAGAAAGTTTTCTAAGTAAGGGAAGCAGCTAGAATTACTGCTGCACGTTTTTTACTTAGTTCTACACAAAGGATGTCAGTGGGATGTTGATTTTAGATTACTTTTCTGGCCATTCCAGAAGCTTGGCTTGCATCTATGGTCTTTGAACCTATTTTTTCTCCCATTCAACTCTTATCTTTCAAGTATTAGACCATGGTAGAGAAGTTCTAAAATATTCGAGAATAAGCGATGTTTGCCATACCTGTTAATTTTAAAATCACACTTAATCTCACCATAAAAAGAAATCACTGCACTGTATTAGGGGAAAATGGATTAATGGCCAGGAAATCTGGTTGTTATATCTATTTTTTTCTAGATTTCCTTTCTTTTAAAAATATATTTTATTTATGCTTATTAATTTTTCAAGATATTGAGATTCAGTATGGTATTCTCATACATGGTGTAACATATTTTATTTATATCCTGCCATTGCCCTCCCTTACATACCCATCTCCTTCCCTCTTAGGTTTCCTTTATTCTTTATGTAGTTTTGAAATTTGGATGTTAAGGGCATTCAACAGTGACTAGTCCAGAACACCCAGAACAAAATTTACAGATTCCAAATTCCAAGAATATAATGTACAGGAAAGTAAAACTAGCCCTTCACAATGAGATTGATTGCTACTGATGCTGCCGATTTTAATTTAGGCCATTCTGTGCATTGTCTTTCCTGTAACGAAGTCTGGGAAATTGCATTTAGGTCAGACAGCAGCTCAAAGTGGCAGGAAGAAGACTACTGAGGTAAACATCCCTAGTAGGACCATGTCATCTTCTGAAGAGGCACCACCTTTCTGATTCTGTAAACAGAAGGCCTTCACTTTTCTCTAAACCCTTTGCCTGTATTAAACATCTTTTTAGTTATTAAATCTAGCAGTTTTTTGGTGGAGTTTTTTGGGTCTTCTATGTAGAGTATCATGTCATCCGCAAATAACGATAGTTTAACTTCTTCCTTTCCTATCTTTATTCCTTTTATTTCTTTCTCTTGTCTAATTGCTCTGGCTAATGTTTCCAGAACTATGTTGAATAATAGTGGTGATAGTGGGCAACTTTGTCTTGTTCCAGATTTTAGTGTGAAAGTTTCCAGTTTCTGACCATTTAGTGTGATGTTGGCCATTGGTTTATCATATATGGCTTTTATCAGATTTAGATATACACCCTCTATTCCTAATTTCTTAGTGTTTTTATCATGAACGGGTGTTGGATTTTGTCAAATGCTTTTTCTGCATCTATTGAGATGATCATGTGATTTTTGTTTTTGACTTTGTTGATATGATGTGTTACATATATTGATTTACGTATGTTGAACCATCCCTGAATCCCTGGGATGAATCCTACTTGATTGAAGTGTACAATCTTCTTGATAATTCATTGTATTCTGTTGGTCAGTATCTTGTTGAGAATTTTTGCATCTATGTTTATTAGGGAAATTGGTCTGTAGTTTTCTTTTTCAGTTGGATCCTTTTCTGGTTTTAGTATCAGGGTGATGCTTGCTTCCAGAAATGATTTTGGAAGTACCGCTTCCTTTTCAATTTCACTGAAGAGTTTGAGGAATAATGGTATTAGATCATCTTTGAATTTCTTGTAAAATTCGGGTGTGAAGGCGTCAGGACCTGGGCTTTTCTTTGTTGGTAGGTTTTTAATTACCTCTTCAATTTCAATGGCTGTTATTGGTTTATTAAGTGTTTTTATTTCTTCTTGGTTTAGTTTTGGTCCACTTCTTCCGTGTTTTCTGTCTTGTTTGAGTATAGGTTCTTGAAGTAGGTGTTGATGAACTTTTGGATTTCTGACGGGTCAGTTGTGACTTCACCCCTTTCATTTTTTTATTGCATGAATTTGGGTCTTTTCTTTCCTTTTCTTGATAAGGTTGGCTAGGAGTTTGTCTGTTTTGTTGGTGGGAATGTAGACTGGTCCAGCCACTATGGAAATCAATATGGCAATTCCTTAAAAAACTACAACTAGAGGTTCCACTTGATCCACCTATCCCCCTACTGGGGATCTTCCCAGAAGAACTGGAATCCTCATACCACAGGGATGTATGCATAACCATGTTTATAGCAACACAATTTGTAATAGCTAATTCTTGGAAACAGCCTAAATGCCCAACAACCAATGAATGGCTAAAGAAAATGTGGTTTTTTGTACACAATGGAGTACTACACTGCCACGAAAAGGATAAACTAGAGTCATTTGTATGTAAATAGATGTTCCTTGAGAACATACTATTAAGTGAAATAAATCGGATACTCATGAGTACACATCGAATTGTTTCCCTGATGTGAGAAACCATGGATGTAAAAAAGGAATAAGAGGCGTAATAGATATAATCTAAAAGGAAGATAATATTCAAAGGAGAGGAGCATTAGATTGGGGGGGGAGAAGCGGGAAGGGAAAAGAGGGATAGAAAAAGGAAAGGGAATTCATGGAGAACTGTGAATGAACCTGCCGTAAATAGGGATGAAGGGAATAGAGGGGAGGGGCGGGGAAGAGGGGGGAGAACCAAGATGCATCATGTACAGGTACAAAATAAATGTGATAATGTAACCATTATATGTACATTGTACCAATACATGTTCGTCATTAAAAAAACAAAACAAAACAAAACAAAACAAAAAACAAAAAAAACCATCCTTTTAACTTGTGGTAAAAAACAAAAAAAATCATCTCAAATTACTCCTGATTAATTTAAAGGCTTGCAGCAAAGTGGTCCTCTCTCCAAGCAGGTTCTCTCTACCAGTAGGTCCTCTGTACAAACACCATTAATTTTGTACAGTAGTGATAGGAACTGAGTCCAAAAGTTTGCACTTGTAGAACTACCTAGAAAGGAAACTAAGGAAAACACTATGATTTAGGAAGGAAATGTAACAAGTAGAAAAAAAATCTTAATTAAACCCATGGAGGCTTGTTTGTGATTAGAAAAAAATCATTTAGAGAAATCTGAAGTAAAATTGCAGTAATTAATTTATGCCTTCTGTGAAGAATTTGCCTTCATTCTAAATAGTTGTTTTCATTTTTAATGGCTCATCTTTATTTATGACTATAATTACAAAGGATTTCTTTTGAATAGAGCTAGAAAGGCATCCATTTCATTCATTCTTCCCTTTTCTTCTTTCCTCCCTTCCTCCCTCTGACCCTTCCTTCCCCTTTTTCTCCCCCCTTCTTTCTTTCTTTTAACAAAAATTTATTGATTACTATATGCTATGCAGTGTGCTAAATACTGAAACTTTTTCATTTCCCCCAAATATTATGACCTTTATTAACAAAGCAACTATTGTATGATCTTGTCAAAAGGGTATGTACAGGGAATAATGCTAAATACATGCCACATATAGTTATTTTATATATGTACAGCTAGTTTTCAACACACACTATATCAGTCAGCCAGATTCCAGTATCAAATCTAAACGAATGAGTCTTTGCTGATAATGAACATGAATAGCACCACTTTGGAAAATGTTATGTTATTGGTGAAAGTTAATCTTCTTTTGCATGTTTTGACATTTTTCCAAAAGTTCTGTGCCATAGAGTAATGATTTAAAAAGCATATTTAGAAATGCGCTTGGCACCAGACACAGATTTTAGTCAAAGTGCCTTATAAATAAATTATCTAACTTTTTTCTAGCTTTTGATTTCCATTTCTGATAAACTTCACGAAACTCTTTACCTCACCATCTGTGGGATGAGTAGAGAAATAAATTGTATTACCTTTCTCTACACTTTCATAATTCTGTTTTGGCGTCCGATAGCGCACAAGTTTGTGAAGCATCAGTTTGATAATTTCCCTTGGTAGGAGAACTAAGAGAGGTTTTTGAATTTAAGTTCAAAAGAAGAGATATTGTTAATTATATTTTCACTTTAGAAAAATGTCTTATTTGCTTTACTTAACTGCTATAGTTCTGTGGTTATGTGCAGTCACCAAAGCACCAGTTGCTTGTAAAAAGGGATTGAGTGACAGTTAATTAATGCCTCATTTGAATTTTAACAACTATGTCAGTATAAGGTGCTAGAAATGGCAAGAAGTGCACTAAATGAATGAAATTAAAAAAGGTTCGGTGCTTTTAGATGACAAATGGGGTGAAATGTTCTCCAGTATTCAGTAGCAAATTTCGATTTTGTTTAAGAAATATTAACTGGTTATGAACTTAAAATAAGCAGTTCAGTGGGTGCTGTGGAGAAAAGACTGGGAAAATAGTTTCTGTCTTCTGGGAGATTTTAAACTGACCTAGAGAAGAAGCAATTACAAAAGTGACTGTCACACAGCAAAGAATGACCTGGAGATCAAAGAATTAAAAGGAGAGTAACAGAATCATTGAGTGAAGATATCTGTCTTGAATGAGCAAACCAGAAAAGGCTAAAAAACGAGATACTAAAAGAAGAGTGTTCCAGAAGTTCTTATATGGAGAGAAATCTTTTCCTAATATTTTTGAAGTGTAATTTAACAAGTCAAGCAATGAAGTATAAGAGTAAAATAAGAACATTTGAACATAGGCAAGATCTTGGGAACTTTACCATCTATATACTCTTTCTGAAAATATCATTGAAGATGCCTTTTCCAGTCCTAGGGGAAAGCATTCAGTGTCTCACCGTTACATGTGATACCATCTTTTGCAGATAACCTTTACTGGGATAAGCACTCTCTCTCCAATCCTGTTCAGAGGTTATGAATAGATGCTAAATTTTGCCACCTTTTCTGTATCCATTAAAATACGATAGTTTTTCTTCTTTGTCTGTAAATATAATGAATCATACTGAGTTTTTATTAATGTATGTTTGCAGTACACGAAGTTTACAGTCATCTTTGGGAGTGCGTACATGTACATAATACAGCTTGCTTTCCTTTTTTAAAATCTCCTTCCTCCCCTCTCCACCCCTTCTCTAACTCTCCTTTTCTCAATTTAATTCTTGTTGATATTATTAATCTTATCTTGTGTTTATGACCTACACTGTTTACATTCATTGAGGTTATTACATTCCTGTACATAGCATATGTTTTTCTACTTATTTCCCTTCCCTCCGCTTCTCACCCACATCCTCTTGAACTTCTTCCCATTTGGAAGAGAAGACTTGTCTCTTTCTATTCAACCTTAATTATGCTCTTTGTGTGTACTTTGCTTACTCAAATGAGAGATACTATATGGTATTTAAGCTGTGTCTGATTTATTTCACTCAACATTTTATTTTCCAAGTGCATCTACAGTGATACAAGACTACCAATGTTTATAGCAGCACAGTTCATAATAGCTAAATCCTGGAAGCAGCATGTATACCCATCCACAGATAATTAGAGTTAAAAAATATGGTATCTGTATATAATGGAATACTACTTAGCTGTAAAAAGGACAAATTTGAGACATTTGTGGGAAAATGAATGCACCTGAGGTTTGAATGCTGAGCTAGCCTTTCATTTTCAGGACAAATGTCATAGAGTAGTGAGTTATTACTCTTTTTACATGTTGCTGGATTCTATATTTATTTTCAATTCTAACTATATCCTGTGTCCAGAATATGGTCAATTTTGGTAAATGTTTTCTGTGTATTTGAAAACAATATATATTTTGTAAAAGCTGGTTAAAATGTTCCATAAACGTTGATGACATCAGTTGTTAAGCACATTGGTGAAATTTCTTGAAACCTTATAGATTATTTTTGCTTTTTGTTTTCTGTTTTTCATTTTTAAATTGTTATTATTAGCATTTATTAATTTTACAAAATATTGGGTTTCAAAGCATATAGACTGATCTTATCAATCTCCCCTTATACTCTCTTACTCTGTCTAGATTTTGTCTGTTTTCTCAATTAGAGAAATGGGTTAACATTTTCTAACTTGAGTGTCTCTTTCATTCCCCTACCCCACCCCTCCCTCCATCTCTTGGTCTCCTTCCTATTTGCAAAAGTGTATCTCCCTTTTTCTTATTATCTATATTTCATTTTGCTCTTTAATTTATTTGCTGGTTTCCTCATCTAAGAGAAAACATATGGTATTTATTATATATCTGATTTATTTCACTTAACACAATGGTCTCAAGGTGCATCCATTTTCCTACAAATGACTCAAGTTTATCCTTCTTTATTGTAATGTAGTACTGCATTCTGTATAAATATCACACTTTCTTTACCCATTCATCTCTTAATAGACATATGGGCTGCTTCTACGATTTACCTATTATGAATTGTGTTGTTAGAAATATGTGTATGCCTGTTGGTGGGAATGTGGACTGGTACAATCACTGTGGAAATCAGTGTGGAAATTCCTCAAAAAACTAGGTCTAGAGGTTCCATTTGGTCCAGTTATTCCCCCCTTGGTATCTTCCCAGAAGAATTAAAAGCATCGGACCACAGCAATATATGCACAACCATGTTTATAGCAACACAATTGTAATAGCTAAGTCTTGGAAACAGCCTAAATGCCCACCAACTGCTGAATAAAGAAAACATGGTTTTTTTTATACAGTGCAGTACTACTCTGCCATAAAGAACAATAGACTTGAGACATTTCTAGGTAAATAGATGCACCTTAAGACCATACTCTTAAGTGCCATAAATGGACCACACGTGTTTAAATACCACATTGTTTCTCTGGTGTGAGAAACTGAAAGTGTAAATAAGGACTAAAATGTATTATGTTGGGAAAAGGGAAAAAATTGTTCAAATGGGAAGGAGAAAAAGGGATGGGGGGGGAAAGGAAAGGAGGGACAAGAAAAAAGAGAATAGAAGGAGAAAAAAATGGAAACAAAACTTTCGCAAATAAAGAGAGGAAGAGGGATTGACGGCAGGGGAGGGGAATAAGAAGCAGCAAGATACATCATGTACAGATACAAATTCCCTATGATGAACATTATCATTATGTATATCTAAAATGTACCACTAATATAAAAGTTTAAAAAATATGTGTATGCATGTATCATAATAGTACGATATCTAACGTTTTGGGGAAAATACATAGAAGCGGAAATAGTTGGGTGAAATGGAATTTCTAGTTTAGTTTTTTGACGAAATGCCATACAGACTTCCATGGTGATTGTACTTCTTTGCATTCCTGCCAAGAGTATAGAAGGATTCCTTTCTCCTCACAGCCTTGCCAGCATTTCTTATTATTTGATTTCTTGATGATATTTATTCTTTCTGGAGTAAGATGGAATTTCAGTGTTGTTTTGATTTGCATTTCTCTAGTAGTCAGAGAGGCCAAATAGATTTTCATGCATTTATTTTTGGCCATTTGTACTTCTTCTGAGAAATGTGTATCCATTTCAGTTGCCCATTTTTTATTCATGCATATTTGTAGTATATAATGTTTACATTCCTTGTGGGGATTTGGTACATGTATATAATAGATCTTAATTACGTTTTTCATCTCCTTTCATTTCCCTTCCCTCCCTCATCCCTCCACTCATCTCTTGATCCACTTTCTTTTATTTTACTTTTTTGTACATGTTTGCAGTACATAATTACTTGTGTGGAGTTGGTACATGTACATAACACATCCTAATTCCTTTTTTCATTCCCTTCTCCTTTCTCCTTCCCCCCTCCTTCCATTTCTTGATCCCCTTTCCTTTTGAGAAAGATCTATATCCAATTTCTCTTATTTTGCTCTTTATTTATACTTTGAATTTCTCATATAGGAAAAACCACGTGATATTTAAGCTTGTGTGTCAGTTGCTCATTTTTTATTGAGTCTTTTATTTTTGGGGGTACTGTAATTTTTTGGGTTCTTTTTATATTCTAGATATTAGTCTTTTGTATGAGGAATAGCTGGTAATTTTTCTCCCAATTTTGTAGGTTTTCCCTTTGCTCTGGTGGGTGTTTCCTTTGCTATGCAGAAAGTTCTTAATTTGACATAATGCTATTTATTGATTCTTGATGTTATTTCTTCTTCAGTTGGGTTCTATTGAAGAATTCCTTGCCTATGCCTATGCCTTTAAGAATTTTACCTGTTTTATCTTCCAGCTGATTATTTTTTTGTTTTAACATTTAGATTGTTTAGCCATTTTGATTTTATATTGGTACATGGTGAGAGATGTGGGTCTACACTTATCTGTTTATATGTAAATAGTCAGTTTTCTCCACATCAGTTGTTAAAGAAGCTAATTTCCTCCAGCATGTTTTTGGCCCCTTTATTAAAGATTGGACAACTGAAGTTGCCTGGGGTTGATTCTGAATCCTCTGTTCTGTTCCATTGATCTGCATGTCCAATGTAGTACAAGTGCCATGCTGTTTTTATCACTGTAGCTTGTAATATAACTTGAAATCTGGAATGGTAATGCCTCCTGCTTTACCTGGGTTCTTATGGCCCAGGATTGCTTTTGTTTTTAGGGTCTCTTCTGGTTCCACATGAATTTTAGTATTATTTTTGCTAGTTCTGTGAGAAATGCTTTTGGTCTTTTGATTGGGATTGAATTATGACTGAATATCAGTTTTGGAAATGTAGCTATTTTGATAATATTGATTCTACGTCTCTAGAAACGTATTTTACCATTTTCAGATGTCCCCTTTGATCTTCTTTTTCAGAGTATTACAGTTTTCATTATAGAAATCATTTTCCTCCTTGTTAGGTTAATTCCTAAGTATTTAATTCTTCTTGTAGATGTTATGAATGATATTTTCCTAATTTTTTCCCAATCTTTTTAAGTCAATTCAGTATTAGTGTACAGAAATACTATCTATTTTTGTGTGCTGATTTTGCATCCCGCTATCTTGATGAATTTGTTTTTTAGTTCCAGGAGTCTTTTGTGTACTATTTGACTTCTTCCTTTCTTACACATATCACTTTTATTTCTTTCTCATTTGATTGCTCTGGCTAAAGTTTCAAGTACTATATTAAGTGGGTGTGGTAATAGTGTATATCCACATTCATAGCCTCTCTCTTTGGCTGGCTTTGCTCACTGTTTTCCATTTTCCTGAGATGTTCCATGTTAGTGGCTTCTCTAACCTTCGGGAGTCTCCACTGCACTTTTGGTGTAACACTCATAGTTTCACTCATTACCTTCTCAGGGACACATTGCCTGGCCTCCCAGGCCTTCTTCTGAAATCTGGGAAGAAGCTTCCCTAACCCCAGAACTATTGCATTCTGCATACATATAAAACCAGCATCATGTGGATGATGTCGAGGTCTGCACCATCTGGAGCAGTAGCTGAGCCCTTTTGCATCTTGCTGGTGGTTGCAGAGGCATCTGAGTGCCTATATGGCTGAGCTCGGTGAAATAAATTCTAGGGAATCAATTCCCATTCCCTAGGCTTCCCCCATTCTGCAGCATGGTGCCTCAGGCCTCTCTTCTCAAAGCAATGTCTTTTACCTTTACAATTTTGAGCTTGCAAAGTGTGGCATCTTGCTGATTCCTCACCTTTCCTCAGGGTGTTTTCCCTATTGTTTTGTTCCAAAGTACTTGGCTTCTTTTTAATGCTAATCTTTTTAACGACCAAGTCCTCCTCTGCTCCATCTTTGTAGGCCCCCAACTTTATAAAAGCTTCCTTTCTGGCCAAATTCAAAACTTTTTAATCATTCAACTGGGTTGTTTGCTCTTGATTCTCAGTGTAGATCTAGCTAAAAGCTCCCAACTGTTTCTAAGCCACAGCCTTTGTCCTCCACCAGGTTAATTAGTCTGCTGCCCTTAATCTCAGTCTCCTGCAAAGTCTCTGGACAGGAGAAAAATGCAAACACATTTCTACCAGAGCATAACACACATGGGCTTTAGTTCCACTGCCAGTGGAGTCCTCTTCTCAAATGAAACCTCTTGAGCCTGGTCTTTACTAGCTCCAGTACTGTCAATAGTCTTGTCTCTGACCAGAATCTCTCATTAAGCTCAGCTCACAGCATTCTACGACTGTATTTCCAGCTGGCATCTTTTAGATTATTTAAATTTGTTTTCTGTCCTGGTATGTGATACATTTTTTATGGATGTTTTATGTGAAAATAAAAAGAACGTGCCTTTTGCTGATTTTGCTTTTCATGGAATATGCTTGTATGTTTCTTGATTTCACTTTGGCAATAAAGATTATCACACTATCTAAAGTGGATTTCTCATAGCCTGTGTTGCTTATTGTCCAAAGTCCACTAAGTATTGTTTCAAGCATTTTATCTCGTTTGAGGCTGTTTATTGTAAGAAGATGAGTCTGGATTCTATTATTCCATCATGAACAGAGCAAAAATCTCACTCATGTTTTTCATTTATTCTTTCTCTAAACTTACATTTTAAATGAGCTATTTGTAAATTACAATTCCTCTTTTTAAATAAAATAAAAAGAATAATTCAGAATAATTTTATCACATTCTTAGAATGGTCATTTGAACTGCTCCTTCTGTGTATTGCTGATCTTTTTGCTTAGGTGCCAGATGTGCTGGGACCTGGATCTCAGCAACAGAGGACCAGAGGGCCCTGCAGAGTCCTGCCCATTGGTGTGCAGTGAAAATCTGGGGAAAGAAACTTCACTTTAAAATATGATGTGTTCCAGATTCCAAGTCTACAAAGAGAACTGAAGCCATCAGTGGGGTGGTACTCGGTATTAGGTGATCTTATAGCTGTTGTTGAATGTCTGGATCTAAATTTGGAACTGTATCTTCATTAATTGCTCCAGCCCCAAAATATATATGACCTGCTCCTATCAGATTCAGGACTAGCACAGATCTGCATGTGCTCGTGAAGCCTATAAAACCTAAGCATATAGTTCATAAAAATATATTAAGTTTTAGTGGTGGGTATTAGATAATTGTGGAGAAACCATAGCTGAGAAAAAATCGATTTTGTTTAGTTGCCAAAAATTTATTGAATTAAATTCTCTGATTTTTCTTTTTAAATAAATTTGCTACATTTTCACTCTGTACCCATGTCAGGTTGAAGTTCAAGTCTACAAAAAGTCTTCAAAAAATAGAGAATACATATACAGATGGCATGTCAGAAATCTGTCCTTTTTCTCCTCTCCCATCTCCTCTTTCCCCACACCCTCTTCCTCTTTCTTTCAGTTTCTATGTGTACAGTGCTTTGCACCTTTAGAGCAGGTTCCTGGGCCTGACCCATTACTCATGTGCTATCCCCCAGTCTTTACTTTATAGGCTGGTTTAATTGATTCCTTCTTGGCAGAATGAATGATGCCACATGGTTGACTGACAGTGGAGGAAATGTTAATATTTCCACAGTTTACAGCACATGCAGATTGGATTTTGAATACAAGATTAATTTCAACTTGAGTTTTCCATAGTAGGTGAAGCATTTGCAATAATGGTGTCTAGAAGAAGTTATCTATAAACATATGTTGGGATTTGTAATTTTGAAAACTTTGGACATAAAGGGAAGTATAATTTTAATTATTTTTTATCACCAAATATTTGAGATTTACTCTGTTCTTTTCAAGTAGAAAAAAGAAAAAAA
>PVJO010012885.1:42373-53871 GCA_004026905.1 Hystrix cristata | reverse complement strand
TGTTGGCAGTGCCCACACCTGCCGCCAGCAGACAGCACCATGCTAACCTGTCATTAAGCCCTGGGTCCTACCCCCTGGCAGGCGGCTGTAAAAGGCTAGTGGGATGGGGTTCCCAGCTGCCCCAGACCTGGAGGCATCTCATCCATCTCTGCTTCTCTCCATCCCCTCGTGGGTGGGAGTGGGCATGAGATCTGGAGTCAGCTGGGCAGAAAATTCTGTCTGAATAGGCTGATTCCTGGCTGATTCCTGGCTGTGACCCTGAATAGGTCAGGAAAGTCCCTCATCCCCCTTCCCTGGGACCAACAATCCCTGCCTCACTGGGGTCTGGTGAGGACAGAGGGACAGCTTGCTCCTGATGTCCAAGCCTTGTGGTATGTCCGACCATCAGTGCCAGGGTGGGGACACCCAGGGCCTGGGGACCCTAGAGGAGTTAAAGTCATGGATCAGGGGCCGAACTCCGGAAGTGCCTGAGTTTTCTCTTGAGGACACACAGGGGTCAGAGGAGGGGAAGAGCCGAATCTCTCTCTCTCTTTCGGTTTCCTTCTTTGTGTGTGTGGGTCCTGGGGATTGAACCCAGGCCCTTCAAACTGAGCCACACTCCCAGCCCTTTTAAAAAAATTTTTTTTTTACTTTGCTAAATTGCCCAGGCTGGGCTGTAACTTTCAATCATCCTGCCTCAGCTTCCCACAGTGCTGAGATTACAAGTATGGGCTGCCACATGACTTGAGCTCTTTTCTTGAACTCACCTAGTCTTCAATATAGTTTGCACTATTATTCTCATTTTACACATGAGGAAACTAAGGCACAGAGAGGCCAGGTGACCTGCTCAATATTACACAGCTAATGAGAGCCTGAGCGGGGCTATTTCCTTCTGGGCCCCTTCCCAGCTCCCTCAGCTCTCACCGTCACCTTCTTGTCCCGCTCCTGAGCTCACTGTGCCAGACACCACCTCAGAAGGTCCGCTTTTCTTTGGGACGAGCGTTCTTCTCCCACTCCAGGAGTGCAGGGCGTCGCCTAGCTTAGAGTGGCTGGGACCCAGGCACAGCTGGCCGGATCAGGAGGTGCCCCGCCGGCCAGTAGCAGTCCTGGGACCATGGCTGGGTCCAGGGAGAGATGGCTGCAGCAGCCAATCTGGCAGCCTCCAGCGCGGTCTTCGGTGGCAACTCCCTGAGGAGGGCCCTGGTGCAGTCAGATGGAGGAAATCTCAGAGCTGGAGCACCTGGACCTAGTGGTGTCTGAAGCTGGCCCTGGTGCTGTGTCTCACAGGCCACCGAATAGACTCTTTCCTAGAGCCACGCAAGGTGTGTTTTTGTGCTGTGATGCCCAGCACTACTTGGCACAGCCAGCACCCTGCCATCATGGGGTTGGGCAGATCGCTCCTACCCATGATGTGTCTGTGCCTTTGATTAATTAAAAAAAACAGGGAGTTAATTATTTAAGAACTCATAATTAGCTATAATGTGTGTTGGTAGGAAAATCATCTTTCAACACCCTGGTCTCTGGGGTGGAAAAGTGACATCCTTCCTGCCAGCAGAATGCCATGAGGGGACCTGGACCAGGCTGTCACGTGGGTTTGGACCCTCTGTCCACGAAGCAGGGTGCCCTCAGTGCTCTTCCCAGCATCCCCGCCAGGCTGGACCTCCAGCTTGGCAGAACCATAGATTCCAACACGCTGGGAGGGTATGTGGCCAGTAGGCCTCTCTCTGAAGGTCTCCTAGTGCCCTCAGGCCCCTCAGAGCCTACAGGCTTGCTTTGTCAGCTTCAAAATTCAAAGTCATTAATTCACACTCAAGTGTGATGACTGACTGTCTCAGGAGAGTGGAGACTTACATTGCAACAGAGACCAATCTTACAAACCTAAAGGAGCTCAATTCTAATGCGAGTATTTCAGACAGGAAGACGCACTGAAGGTGGTAGCGGTGTCCACAAACTTTCTTGAGTCCCTGATGTGTGCTTTGACTGAGCCAGCTAGTGACCTTACCAAGGATTCTAGATTTGTTCAGTTGAGAGGTAAGAGCCCCTCTGTTTGAGCTCCTGGCCTGATGTCTTTGGTGGGCCAGCAGCTCTGAGGGTGCCATCAGGCCGTGGGAACCTGGGGGGCCACACAGGTCTTTCCTGGGACCAGGACTGGGTCCTTTTGGATGACTCTTTAATCAACCATGCACTCCAGTCATTCTTCAATGGTCCCAGTGGGCTGCAAAGGGAAGGCGGACACAAGGAGATGTCCCGTCTGGGAGGGGGGCTGTGGCTGGGCCATTTCACCTCTGCTAGGAAGTGCAGTGGGTTGGAAGGGGCCATCCCTGCACAGTAAGGTGCTAAAGCACATTCTTTGGGGTGGGGGCTACTGTGGAGTTTCCAACACCCTCCCCACCATGAGGTTCCCCAGCCACTGCCAGCTGTGGGCCTGGTCCAGAGCCCAGAGCCCTTTCTGAGGGACTTGCTCAGTAGAGGTGCACTAGGAGGCCTTTCTGGCCCCACAACTGGATGGTGGCAGAGCATGAGCTGGGCAGGTGGGGCTGGGGGCAACGTGGAGCCAGGCGGTAGGAGAGCCACGTGGAGCCTGGGCTGGGCAGTGGGCACCTCCTGTCCCATTCAAGTTTCCGGGGTTGCTCCCAGCAGGGAGAACTTCCACCTCTGCCCCTGGGGGCTCAGCCCTGCCCACCCAGGGGAGATGCAGCCCCAGTACCACAAGGCTTTGCGCTGCCCTTGGACATGTGTCTTAGGTGACTGTGGATGCCAGGTGACATCCCAGGGGCCCTGTGAGCCCAGAGGACCCTGTCCCACCCGTGTTGGGGTGGCTGAAGTGAACACGCACAAGAACTCCAGGCCAGGGCGGCAAATGTGTCCATGCCATCCCTGGGTGTTTTTGTCCCCACTGCACAGATGAGGAAAACCAACACCGCTGTCGCCTGGCTCTGAGCAGAGCTCACCTCTTCCCCATGTTGACACCCAGCAGAGCAGAAAAGGTACAGTGGCCGAGCGGAGCAGCTTCCTGGGCCACAACTTGTCCTGTCCCCTGGAAGGGACAGAGAACACAGGGTGATCTCTTGGCTCTGGGGAGAGATGGACCCACTGGTGCCCACTGGCATTTTGCAAAGACTCTCTCCCCTTTGCCCCGACAGGAACAAGGTCCCCACAAGTCCTGGCTCATGCCCCACAGATCAGGCCATTAGGCCGTGTGCAGGAGGTCACGTGGCTCTGTGCGTACTGGGTGGGACTTTCCTCAGTACCAGGCTGGTTGATTTCACTGGCTCTGGGTGTGCGACGAGCAGGCCAGTCCTAACAATGGCGGTGTCCAGGCAGGGGCGTCCTCTACCATGGTGGAGCTGGTAAAGCCAGGACTTCAGGAAACTGCAGCCCTAAAGACATTCCTCCTGGGGACATTACAGGGGACAGGAATCATTTATGTGTTCATTGCTTCAACAAATGTTCGCCAAAGTGTCAGGTCAGGGCTGAGGATGTGGCTCAGTGGCACAGCATTTGCCTAGCGGAAGTGCCAGCCTGGGGTCACAGCCCCGGGCCCCGCAGCCCGGTCCCTCCATAGCACACCTGGCAATCGCGAGAGAGCCGTGCTCCTGCCGATGCCTCAGACTTGTGTGCTGGTTTCTGCCGGTGGAGCCTCAGGGCCATGGCAGGAGCCTGACCCGGCTCTGCTCCACCCACTCCTTCCCCATCCCACATGTACTTGTGGGGCTGCTGGTATGTGTTTAGCGCTAATATCTCTTTTATTGTGGTAAAACATACACAACCTAAAACTTGCCATTTATTTTTCAACATTGGGGATTTAACCCCAGGCCTTCTCACTGAACTACACTCCCAGCTCTTTAAAAAAAGTTTTAAACAAAACATTTTTGAGACGGGTATTGTTAGGTTGCTAAGTTGCCTGGGCTGGGCTCAAACTTGGAATTCTTCTGCCTCAGCTTCCCAGAGTGCTGGGATTACAGGCACATGCAACACGCCCAGCTCCATTAAATTATTTTTAAATGGACAGCTCAGTGGCAGTAAACACATTCCCATTGTTGTGCACCTGTCATTTCCGTCCACCTCAGGAGTGCTTTCATCTTCCCTTTAGAACAGTATCCATTAAACGCTGAATTTTTTTTCCCTTCTTCTTCTGCGGTGCTGGGGATGGAACCCAGGGCCTCTTGCACACGAGGCAAGTGCTCTACCACTGCGTTACACTCCCACCTCAACACTAAAGCTATTCCTGTGTAGATGTGGGACCCCTCTGAGGACCCCCCTGCTGCCTTAGCCTGGCCACAGCACCCCCACTCCCACCACCACACTGACTTCAGCTCCAGCTGTAGCCTTTGTCACTTTGAAGGCACTTCATGAACATAGCACAGCAGGTGACCCTGGAGGCCAGCCTTTGTGCTCTACCGGCTCCCGGCAGTCTACCTGGCATGCAGAGCTTACCCTTCTCTTGCTGGACAGTGTCCTCTGCATGGCCCCAACCATCCAACAGCCCCACACACCTCAGTATACCAACATGAGGATGTTTACAACTGGTTTCCTCAGCATGCACATTATTCCTGCTAGTGGTGTCCTGGGCAGTGAGCACAGCACAGATGAGGCTTCTTTCCAAGGGCTCTGGGAGCCACTGATGCGGGAGTAGGTGGTGGCATGTGCTGTGCAGGCCCTGGTAGGCAGTCTTTGCTTCCCGATTAGGGGCATTTGACTGGGTGTCAAGGAATCAGCCACGAGAGGTCATGGCCCAGGGCATCCTCAGTATGGCCGGGGGCCAGTGGGCAGGGCAGCAGGCATGGGCAAGGCAGTGCCCATTCCTTGAGCACTTGGCTCTGTCCTGTAAGAGGGCAGAGTCCACACACATAGGGTCACAGGACCAGGCAGGGAGACCTGACAGATGGCTCCTGAGGTAATCTGGGGAGGGGCCACGCTTGGGCTGGTTCTGAGGGGGAGCTGGCATGCTGATGTGATAAGAAGGGGGGCGTGCGGGTGTGAGGAAGCCAAGACCAGCATGTCATGTGCTTTGTAAGTGTGCACAGTATCCAAATTAGAAGGGGTGATGTACTGAGCTGAAACACAGGCCCGCAGATTCACATTCACATAGAACTTGAGGATCCAACCTTGTTTGGAAAGAAGTCTTGGTAAATGCAGTCAGTTAAGGATCTCGGAGGGGCGCAGATGGACCCTAAATCCAAGGACTGGCATCCTTCAGGAGGACAGAGGGACATGCAGAGGCCACGTGAAGGTGGGTGCAGGGGCCGGGGTGATGTGGCCACAAGCCAAAGGATCCCAGGAGCCATTGGAAGGCAGAAGAGGCAGAACCTTTCCCCACAGCCTGAGAAGGAGCACGCGCTGTGACACCTAGATCCCAGCCTCCTGACCCCCAGCCTGGGACACTGTTTCTGTACTTTCACATTCAGATGTTTGTCTTGCCCCGTGAGGATTGCAGGTGTCTCTGCCTCTGCTGGGCCTCTCCCTGCCAGGCCGGCCTGGGCTCAGCCATGTGCTGGACATTCAGGCCAGGAGAGCAGAGTGAGCTGAGGGGCCTGGAAGTTAAGATGGCCCACCTGTTGTCAGGGCAGGTCAAGGGCAGCCCACACGGGAGGGTGGGAGGCAACTCCACCTACTGGGCGCAGCCAAGAACCTGTGGCTATTTGTCATCAAGGCAACTGGCTACCCACATGGATTGTATTCGCTGATGATAAGGGAAAGGAATACAGTAGGCGGGAACCTCCACACACAGGATGAGAGGAGCTCTGAGGAGAGACCTCCACAAAGCTTGGGACAGACTGGCAGCAGCTGGGAGCACAAGCCGAGGGGCCCCCTCCGCACGCACCCTCGAGGTCCTGCAGGAGCTGGAGGCTTGGCCTCTGGAGCAAGTAGACAGGGAGCTCAAGGATGAGAGCACCAGGCCAAAGGGTGGAGTACAGGGCTGAAAACTGGGGCATTGAGGGTCCTTCTGCATCCTGAAGCTTAGGCCTCCATCTTCGGACCCACTCCCAGAAAGGTCAGGGAGCAGCCAGGATGCAGCCCATGACAGACACAAGCATGGAACCAGATGGTGATGATGACCATTGAGAAGGGGCAGCACCATGCACGAGGCTCAGGAGCCCCAGGGGGGCCGGCCAGACCCCATGGCTGAGGACCCACTCCTGGAAGGTATCTGGCCACTGTCTACCCTGCAGCCAGGCCAGAGCCTGGGAGGACACCTCTGAGAACAAAGGGAAGTGGGGCTGTTGGGAAACGTCACCAGTCAGTAGGGACAGATGTTGGAACATAAAAGACACCAAGAGGCACAGAGGAAACCAGGAAACAACAGAGCAGACACACCCTGGACAAGACCCTGGACCACAGTGCTAGGGGCTGCCGTGAGACTACCTACTAGTCACCAGGACGTCAGCAATGTCTCCAAATGGCTAGTGGAGCCTGACGGTTCTAGAAACAGGTTAGCTCTCATGGAAATGGCCCGGGTGTGCATGTGTTGTATGCCAGGGCAATGTTGCTTCTGGGTCTTACTAATGCATCTAGTGCCAGCCACCATTCACCTGTTCATTCCAGAAATATCCGTTGGCGCTGTCTTGGGGTCAAGTCCCCCAAGGCTTCTTGGGTATAGTAAGCACCAGACAAAAGCCCTGCCTGTATGAAGACAACTCAGCCCCCACGGGGCCACCTTGGGCCTCTTGTGATTCGAGAAGGCAGTGGTAACCTCATGCATGGTGGGGAGTCCGTGGGACAAAAGTGGACTACAGTGCCTGGGGAGCCTGCGGTGAAGGGCAGGCATTGTGAGCGGGGACAGTTTCTTTTGGGGGATGAAAATGTTCTGGAAGTGGTATAGTCACTCAACCCTGTCTACTAGCATGCCTCAACAGCACACTTTTAAGAGTAACTTTACTGTGCATGAGTTACAGCTCAATCTAAAAACAAGACTGGCAAGACACCGTCTATAAAACCAGACAGGAGCAGGTAACTTTGTGGGGAGATCAAGTCTAGCTCTACCCTCCCCAAGGCTGAAGCGTCAGGGAGAAAGTGACTTGATGGCCCTCGTGACTCACAGGTGGCAGGAGCCCCGGGTCCCTGCCATCAGGGAGGTCTGGACAACACCTGCAACGTGTCTGTCAATGGAGTCCCAGCAAAGGGTAGCTGCGAGTCCGAGGACATAAGCTCCACTCAGAGGAATCAGCCCCGACCAAGGTCTCTGAGACCCGGGAGGATGGATGAGGACGCCCCTCCCGAGTGCGCAGGGCCCAGCACAAGATGAAAGCCAGCGATAATTAACGCTCTCAAGCCTGACTTGACTTTACAAAACCTTTTTTGTGACCTGAAAGAGAAAGCAAATAGACACAAGACGCATCCCTGGTTTCCAGGACATGAGGACCTTTGAAATTATAAGACATTAAAATAAAGCCTCCAGTGAAAGGACCTTGTGTTCTGGCTGCAGATCTGATGTGAGATCAAAACTGAATTGCTCCTGAAAGCTGAAGTGCTGGCTTATTATGTGAGGTAGCCCAACCCCAACGCACAGAAAGGACGTTCGCCCTGAGTGTGCCCGGCTGCATCACTAGGGACCCCTGTGGATAACCCTATGGCAGATGTCTTCCCCCAAGGGCTGAAGGCTGCCTCCTCTCCTTCCTTCTGTCCCTGCCATTCATTTTTGAAGGGCACTCTGGGACATGTCAGAGAGACACTGGGTTCTTTGCGGGAGCATTCTGCAGGCTGGGCAGTGGTCAGTGAGGAGCCTGGGGAAGCACTTGGTCTCACCATGGAAAGGGAGTGGCCTGCAGGAGGCATAGCACCTACAGGAGCAATGATAGCTCCCTTGACTATAGTGTGAGTTGGAGAAGTGGCATTAGTCCCAGCTAGGTCTTGGTGACCACTCAGCCCAGGGCAGGAGTTTCTGACAAGCAGAGCGAGTGGAAGGTCAGCTCTCCTGCTATTCTCTTGCTATACCCTGCTGGGCTCTGGTCACCTATGGGGAACAAAGCTGGAAATTCATGGCTCACATCACCTTTAGTGAACAACTTGTTTGTGTATTCTGAAGTCGAGCCAGGACCTGTGCGTGCCTGGGATGGATATTGGGTGCATTCAGTCGTGAAGCTGAGTCTGCCTCAGCGCTCGGCTCCCACAGAGCAGAGCGAGGTGTTCTGGGAGTGACAGGGAAGCAGCAAAGCCTGGCTGCTGTGCCTGCCATTGTGATGTCTGCTCCAGCACGGTGCTATTGGGGCACAGGCAGATGGAGTCCCTGTGGACACCAGAGGGCTGCCCTCGTCACCACACTAATGTGCACGAGAAGCCGGGTGCTGGCCGTGTTGCTCTGCGGAGCTCACCCAGCAGTGTGTGGAGGGCAGCAGCATGTGTAGTCAGCCAGCAGTGTGGCCCTCCTCTTAATCAGGGGTGTTAATTAGCACAAATGAGTCAACCTCAGCAAATTAGTCAGCAGGGCTGACGGGTGTGCAAAGCACTGGGGAGCAGACTGGTGTCAGGTGGCAGTGTTCCGCCACCCATGAAGCCCTATGCCGGGAGGGGACACGTTAGCAGAGGGACCCCAAGTTGGCAAGGAAGACAGAAGCACAAACTCTCAAATATTTACAAGCACTTTCTCTTACGCACTCAAAGCCACCCATGTTTTACAGTCTGGTTTGCTTGTGCGGCAGCCTGGGGGCCCTGTGCCTTCTGCTGATGCTCACCCACCGCCCTTGTGCCAGCCTCCTACCTTGGGGCAGTGCTGCTGCGCCGTGCCGCGCTACCACTTGAGTGGCTGGCGGCCCTGCTCCAGCTCAACCTCCACATAGGTGTCATAGAGTACTTTCAAGTGCAGCAGCAGCTGCTCCAGGTTCTCCCCAGTCAGTGCTGACAGGGCGATGACTTCCTGTCCCAGGTGCGCCTGGAGCTGGGGCAGCTTGGCTCTGGCCTGCGGCAGATCAATCTTATTTGCAATGACTGCATGGGGTCTCTCGGACAGGCCTTCTTCATACTTCTCTAGTTCATATTTTAAATGCTCAACCTGAGTCCATGGCTCTGCCGAGGAAAGGTCCACCACGAACAAGAGGAAGTGGCAGCGCTCGATGTGCCTGAGGAAGCTGAGCCCCAGGCCCCTATTCTGGTGGGCGCCCTGGATGATCCCCGGGATGTCCGCCACTACAGGAGGAGACAAAAGCACACATGTCACAGTGCCCCATGCACCATGACTTCTAATCTCGGCACGGGGGAAGCCAGGAGCCCTTCTGGGGCCACACTCCTTGCCTTCTAAGATTTTCCTTTCAAGGAACACCCACAAGCAAAGCCATCATTTACCCCGGTGACTCAGCAGACCAACTGACACTGTGGCACCTCAGCCTTCAGATTTGTAAAATGCTCTGAAGTGTTTGGGTGACAGGCAGAATGATGGATCAATCTAATGAGGAATACTGAACATAGTCCTGTCTTTCTGGCTTCGAACATGATTCAAAAAGGGAAAAATGGCTTCCTGTACTCTATTAATAATTTGATTACTGACAGAAATCATTATAGAGTACTTTGCAAACATAAAGTGCTACACAAATAACCTTGCCAGCAGGCTTACTATTTTTAATGGGTACATTATCTGCTGGAAAAAAAGTTTTCTTCTCTCAAAATGGTACAGGGAAAGCTTTTAAAATCACATGTTGTCTACATGACTGATGCTGCTGAGTTCCCACAGAGGAGAGAAAATAAACGCACTGAGAAGGAACCCTCTCCTCAGGTTGGGAATTTAAACTCACATTTCTTAACAGAAACTAAGAGATTCCTGAAGAGTGGGATCCTAATTTTGATAGAGAACAGACTAAAATTTTTTCAATGAGGAAAAACAATGCTATAATTACAATAGGAAGCTAAATTTAGGAGTTACATAATTATCTTCCTGAATCACTCGGGATGCCTAACCCACCGCGGCAAGATTCTGGGTTCTACCTGCTACCTGCTGATGGCCGGCGTAGCGAACAATCCCCACGTGGGGATTCAGGGTGGTGAATGGGTAGGAAGCCACAGCAGGCTTTGCATTCGAAATGGCTCGGAGAAGCGAGGACTTCCCCACGTTGGGGAACCCAACCTGGAAGAGCAAGCACAGGAGGCAGCTGACCCTACAGAAGACCTTGCTGCTGCAGCCCGCGGCCAGCTGAGGTGGGGCCACTCGTCAGCAGCATGCCGACAAGCTGGGTTGCGAAGCTGCTCCTCTTTTCTAAGCCTGGAGCGTGTCCCGTCCCAGGGGACCCACCATCCCGGCATGGGCCACCGTCTTGAGCTCCAGGTAGAGAACACGCTCCTGACCCAGCTCTCCAGGGGTGCACGTCACAGGGGCGCGGTTGTCGTTGGCCAGGAAAAAGCGGTTGCCTTTTCCTCCTGCGCCCCCCAAAGCAGCAATGTACTCGCTGCCTGGGCAGGACAGGTCAGCCACAATCTCACTTCCCTCCTTCACCAGGGTGCCCACGGGGACCTGAAAGCAGCAGTGTTCACAGTTACGTTTCACAACAGACGAAGGGAGGCAGGCCAGGGCGCCGCTGAGCCCTCCCCGCAGGGCTACCAGGCACGAAGGAAAGGTCCGAGCTCTCGAGGGATCTTGCATGCACGCACGCACGCCCGCCCGCACGCACGCACGCCCGCACGCCCGCCCGCCCTTCCAACTTCCAGGCGACCAGCCCTATCACACGGCTCCTGGAGGGCGCCAGGGCCTCTCCCAGAGGTGGGGTCAGGGTGTGTGTGCTTGGTGGAGTCTGCTTTCAAAGCAATTACATCACAGTCTTCACCGGGTCAGAGATGCATGCGGCACAGCACCAATGTGAAGGGTGAACCACTCTCCACTGCGCCAACTCCAGCAGCTTTGGCTTACCAGGATGTAGAGGACGGCGCCACTGCGTCCAGAGCAGTTTTTCCTGCCGCCGTCTTCTCCACTGAAGCCCTGATACTGAGACAGGACTGAAGACAGGGACTTGACTTTCTGGTCAGCTAGAGTGAGAGCAAGAAACTTCACATTCCTTTGTGTTAAGACAGAACCAGCACCATGGTTAACATTCTTTTGTCCACGTAAGAACCTTAAAAAGCTGAGTGTAGTGGCACATGACTGTAATCCCAGCACTCTGGGAGGCTGAGGCAGGAAGACTGAAGGTTTGGGCTCAGCCTGGGAAATTCAGAGAGACCCTGTCTGAAAATGAAAAAAAGAAAAAAAAAAAAAAAAAAAAAAAAAAAAAAAAAAAAAAAAAAAAAAAAAAAAAAAAAAAAAAAAAAAAAAAAAAAAAAAAAAAAAAAAAAAAGAAGGGTGGGAATGTAGCCCAGTAGAAAGGACCTGGATTCAGTCCCTGCTACCACACACACAACACATGTGCACACAAAAACAGAAACACAGAGCGGATGCGGACAGTGAAACTGAAGCAGAGCTTCTTGAGCATCGACATGATTTTCAAAAAGCTAAGTTCAGGGGCCTGGGATTTACCTCAGTGGTTAGAGTGCCTGCCTTGCAAGCATGAGGCCCTGAGTTCGATTCCCGGTACAAAAAAAAAAAAAAAAAAAAAAAAAAAAAA
>PVJO010012885.1:0-42273 GCA_004026905.1 Hystrix cristata | reverse complement strand
AATACAGATTTTATCTTCTGACATGCACTATCATGTTAGATTGCTGAAGGAAACTATCTTTGTGTTCCTAAAATTAAAAAAAAAACCAAAACCCAAAACCCATTCGGAATTTATCTCCACATAATTTATAAAAATGCTATCTACACATCAAGTATTCAATGCAGAAGCATGCACGGGTAAGAAGGCAGAACTTCCATCCCAGAGACGCGTGGGCTGCGCTCCCTCAGCTGCTCCTGGGCCACGTGCCTCTCAAGATGACGTGGCCACCGCTGCCACCGTCCCCGCCATCGGGACCTCCGAACTCCTTTCGGGGCTCACTGTGGAAACAGCTCATGCCAGAGCCTCCGTCTCCTCCACGGACAAGCACTCTCCGATGGTCCACAAAATGCTTTTTCTACAGAGAACACAAGCACACCAGTGTTAGCAACACTGCAAGATCCTTCCAGGAGACTGAACACCCACTTGAACACAGTATGCCTTAATTGATTAAAACTAGATAATTACTAATCGCTCCTGAAGCCGAAGACAAAAGCCAGTTCCCACAGGTCACAAGAATCTGCAAGCTGAGATGAATCAATGCAGATGTGAAGGGTGGACATAGAGAAAGCACACTTCAATTAGGATGCATTATGTCCATGTACCAACTCGCCATGACAAATGTAATCACTATGTACTGCAAAGATTTACTAATAAAAAAAAGTAAAAAAAAGAGAAAAACCAAACCAAAACAAACAAAAACTACTAAAGGATACATTTTTTTTTTTTTTTTTTGGCGCCAGGGATTGAACTCAGGACCCTGTGCTTGCTAGGCAAGCACTCTAACCACTGAGCTAAATCCCCAGCCAAGGATACATTTTAAAAGAGTAAATTTCATGGTATATGAATTATATCTCAATTTATTAACACTATCATGTTCAAAAAAAAAAAAAAAAAAAAAGAAAGCACACTTCAAAAAAGAGCCCCAGCCTTTCTAACCTAAAGAACCTAACCTAACACACCCTGTTTAAGAAATATTCTTTGAACAAAGTGTCTTTCAAGCTTCTCTCAAACAGGGACATTACTATAACTAGAGGTCTTTACTATGGAAATTTCTAGCTCCTAAGATGGAGAAGGAACCATTTTGGGTTCTGATTATACGAGGGCCCGTCTGTATACCACTTGGCGCTACACAGTGCCCCTCTGAGGCAAGGTTTCTCTCTAGGCCCCTAACCCAGCTAAAGAACCAGAAAAACCAGTTAGCTAGGTTAATATTTAGTTATTACACATTAACTCATCCTGCAAGGTCAGCTACCCTGGGCCGCAGGTGTAGCACTCATACCCTTTCTGTAGAGACACTTGTTTTCTGCAGCTCTGAGTGGGTGGACATGCCCCCTGGTCCTGATGGCCACCCACAGCCCTTGTCAGGACTCGGGAGATGCATATTTCCATCCAACAGGCCATAAACAGATTTTTTTTTTTTGGTGGTGGTGCGGGGGATCGAACTCAGGGCCTTGTGCTTGCAAGGCAAGCACTCTAATCACTGAGCTAAATCCCCAGCCCCATAAACAGATTTTTTAAAAAAAGAAAATACAAAAATATTTTAGGATTCTTTGGCGCCATCACATGGAAAAACCACAAATTACTATTTCAAAAGCTCAATGTGGGCTGGGGATTTAGCTCAGTGATTAGCTCAATGTGTAATGTCACTACATGCCAATAAAGCCAGAATACCAGAATCCACCTGACAAGAAAAAAAAGTGTAAGTAGGGAGTACCGCACAGAAGATAACAAGATTCCAGACTGCTTTTTTTTGTTTGTTTAGTGCCGGAGATCGAACTCGGGGCCTTGTGCTTGCAAGGCAAACACTGTAATCACTGAGCTAAATCCCCAGCCCCTCCTCCCTTTTTTTGAGACAAGGTCTCACTGTGTATTCTAGGCAGGCCTTGAATTCACTATGTAGCCCAGGCTAGCCTCGAACTTGCTGTGATCGGTCCTTCTACCTCAGCCTCCGCAGTGTTGGGATTACAGGTGTGTGCTACCATGCCTGGCCAGTCTGATCTTCTGGGGAAGAGTGAGCTGTGTGGAATTCTGGGGTACATGTGATCTGCACCCCAGCTGCCAAAGAGGTTTTCCAACCGAAGTCCTGTTAGCCATCAGAATGCTCACAGGAGCTCTCTATTTAGGGGAGAACGAATGAGTGATAAATGTGTATTTTCTTGAATTCAGTCAAAGACCATTCGTGTTTGAAATAGATAAACAGAACAAGAAAACTTGTAAGGCTATAACATCAAAGGTCTACTTTGCCACCACCCAGAGGCTTCAAATGAGGAACTATTCATACATATTAAAGAAACACACAAATCGATGTCCAAATGCAGGCTAATGACAAGTGAGCAGCCCTGCCCCCGCCGGCCCAGAGGAGGACACTGCCACCTTAGTCCTCCCTGGGCTGCTGCTGGCGACGGCAGGAAGGCCCTTTCTCAAGCAGCTCCACATGCCCCTTGAGAACACAATCAGCACGAGTGAAGAACCGATACAAGAGGTCTCAATACAAGAGTGCTGCTCCCTGCCATGGGGAGTCTGAGGGGTCACTCTGGGCCGAGAATCTTACCAACTTCTTCTCAGACAGTGGCTTCTTTCCGGGGGGCTCCCGATGCTTGCCGCAGTCTGCACAGCCCATGGAGAGCAGCCGAGGGGGAGCCTGCTGTGGGAGGAGCCTGCTGAGCTTGAGCCCAGCCCATGTAGATGGAGCTCCCTCTATCACTCCCTCCAACATGGTCCAAGATCTTGCTGAGAAAAGTCTCACAGGTATCATGGCCCCTAACAAAAGGCAAAGGGGCAAATAAGGCACTTGGGCTAACCCTGAGCATCAAACTGAAGCTGAAGCAAGGCGTCCGGCACATGGTAGAATGTAATATGTGTCCTAGACAAACAAATAAACCAACTTTCTTTTCTTTCTCTGTTTTTGTTTTTTGAGGCAGGATCTTGCTGTGTAGCCCAGGCTGGCTCCAAACTTGCTGCAGTCCTCTCGCCTCAGCCTCCTGAGTGCTGGGATTACAGGCGTGCACCACTACACCTGGCTAGGCACGATCTGTATGAAAAGGGTTTGCATCAGTCAATCTAGCAGTACTGGATGTAGCTCTCTGGGGGAATAGCAAGTATCTGCTCAATGAAAATACTAAAAGGCAATCTAAACCTCAAGTCAAAACTTCTTCAAAGTGTAAACGCCCCTCTGTTCAGATATTATCGTATTACCTTGCGCAGCTCATACTGTGTAAACTGCAATATAAAAATATTAAACATGGAGCACAGCGGCTGAACACCTAGGCACTGGAAACAAACTCCCCCCTTTGCTGCTTCTCTCAGGGTGGCCCAGGGAAGGTCATGTATCTGCTGCCTCAGTTTCCTCACTCGAAAGCTGAGCTGATTCATGTGGATGCATGGCAGTGACGGGCTGTTATACTGAGATGTGATGAGCAATATCTATTTGGTCTCTGCCCCCAGTTCCTCACACAGAGCTCACAAACTCTTGTAATTTCCTGAGAGGTGAGAGTGATAGAAGCGCTTGACCCACAGCCATCAAGCCCCTTGGAATTTCCTGAGTGACAGGAGAGACTTTGGCTCTAATGAGGTGATTTGTGGCAGCCCCTGCACAGCTTTAGGATGGGGCTGGTCACCAGAAGAGTGGGGCAGGAAGTTCGGGATTTTCACCTCACCTGTCTTCTGGCAGGGGACAAGGGTGGAGACTAAGCCCATAGTCGGTGGGGTCTGTGTGATAAAGCTTCTGCAAGACCCCCGAAGCCAGGGGTGTGAAGAGCTTCTGGGCTGGTGAACACACCACGAGGGGAGCCTCATACTCTACTCCATGGGCACGGAAGTACCCCGGTGACCTTCTGGCTCTCACTTCATTCCCCTCTCCATCAGGCTGTTTCTTGCAGCCTTTGCAGTGTGCTTTACAACAAACCATAAACATCAGGTGTTCTCTTGAATCCTTGGAGCCTGTCCAACAGCAGTGAGGCCCTGGGGACCTGCTACCCGCCACTGGCATCTGAGGAGAGGATGGTTTTTTGTGACTGAGCACTTAACATGGGGGATCCCATTCAACGGGCCAGTGTCAGAACCAACTTGAACTGCAGGACACTTCCACATGTGGTGTCAGCAGCGCTCTGTGGGTGGGCACAGATGGCAGTAGTGGCAGCGGTGCCAGCTCAGGGTCATATTCAGTGAGCTGCTTCTCACTGCTTGTGGCAGTATGCATCTTCTGGTAAGGTAAGGAAGAAGCTGACCCTGCCTGCCAGGAAAGGACAGTCCCCTGCCTTCACTGCTCCCAGATGTCCCATTCTGGGGGCCCAATATGTGACATCCACACAACTCTCCCTGTTTCCAAGTGTGTACTGTTTCTGCAGAAGGGGATGTAAATGTTTGTGTATGACTTAGAAAATCACCGCAAAGCCAGCGCAGGCAAGCACACCAGGAGAGGACACACAAGCTATCTTTTCTTAGAAGCCCCCACTGGGTGCCACCCTGTGCACACCCTTGCCTTCTTGACAGAACAGTGTCTTCATGCCTGCTGCTCCCACAGCACGACATCCAATGGCTCTGCTCTCCATACGAAGCACTCAGTTTCAGGAGAGGTGGAAGAAGAGCAGAGAACCTTTCCCTGAGTCATTTGGGACTAAGCTGCTCACCTAACACCACCTGGATACCTTCTGTTTTCCCAGACCAGGGTGCCGCTACTGAAAAGGCTGTGCACAGCAGCCTGTGCCCATCAGCTTTTCCTCAGACCCGCCCTCGTGTGGCCACTGTCCAGGAGCATCCTCGGCAGAAGAGTCCACATCCCAATCACAGGCCTCTTCTGTTTCCCTCACTGAAACATCCCTTAGCCACTCCCTGACCTTTGTGTCCTCGACACCTGGAAGGTTATGGGCAGCTGCCTGCAGAATGCCCTCATTCCAGCCTGGCCCGATGGCTATGAACAAGTCCACCACCTCCCCACCACTCCAGGAGGTGCGCTGGTGCACTCAGCACTTGCCTGGGGTGACATGGCACCTCCCTTGAGTACTCGGTCTCTAGCAGGGAGGCACATGAATCTGTGTGGGTGTCCTGTTAGCCTGCTCCTCATTAAACCATCAAGTTAATGTCATTTTTATGTACTCGAGTCATTTTTATGTACTTGTGTTTTCCTAGTTTAGCCAACGAACTACACTGTTACTATCACTTATTTTAAGGCTCAAATTGTTCCTAATTTGGTCAGTGGAGACCACTGTGAAGGTTCATGTCCTTGCAACATTTGCCACCAATCTGAGCACATCCCTGCCTCCTACACAAGTGCCCAAGACTCATCTGTCCTGTCCCTGCCTCACCCTGAATCAGCTGCACCTAGAAGGAGCCTGACTCCTTTTAGCAGAGAATGGCGTGTGGAATCTAAATCTAGATGCTGGTCTGTGCATCGCCATTGAGGAGTTGCTGCTCCCAGATTCTCTGGTGGAGAATGCTGGGGAACACACACAGGTCTGTACTTCCACACACACACACACACACACATGCACTTACACGTACAGTCAGGTTGACACCTGTCTATATTCACACATATCAGTATCTGTTAAAAGCCTGAGTTCAGACCAGTTTGTCCAGTTTGGCAAGATCATTCTAACATTCACTTCCTGTCTTTGTAGCTCCAGTCTTTGACCCTAAGAACCCGGCTTCTACTGTCTGTACTCTCTCTATCTGGCCCTCCTCCACCTGAGGCACTCTGCTCCCTGTCCTGGCTGCAGAAACACTTTTCTTTTTCTTTTTTTTTTTTTTTGGCACTGGGGATCGAACTCAGGGCCTTGTGTTTGCAAGGCAAGCACTCTTACCACTGAGCTAAATCCCCAGCCCTGCAGAAACACTTTTAAAGATAAACTTTCTCATCTAGCATGGCTTCTCTCCTTCCTATTATCTATCATTTATTTTGCTCTTTATTTACAATTTGGGACAAACTCAACAATTTACATGAAATAGACACACATCCTAAAGGTGGAACTCAGCAAATAAACCCAAGAATAAACCAACTGGCAGGCGTGGTGGTGTACATCTGTAATCCCAGCACTCAAGAGGCAGAGGCAGGATTGCAGCAAGTTTGAGTTCGAAGCCAGCCTGGGATACATAGTGGTTAAAGACCGGCCTGAACTGTATAATGAGACCTTGTCTCAAAAAATTAACCAGCCAAACAAATGCAAAAAGAATAAACCAACAACAGCCCAGTAGCTACTAACAAAATTGGATTTGCTAGAAAAGAACATTCTCAAAACAGAATTCCAAGCTCAGATTATTTTCTTGGTAAGTTCCATCAAATACTAAAGAAAAAAATCTTATACTCTTTTGGAAAACAGATGAGGTAAGATCACTGTCCAAGTGAACTTTTCAGGCCACCATCATGCCAGCACAAAACCTGACTAATTACAGACCAATATTCCTTATGAGTACAGATGCAAAAGTCCTCACAAATTATTTCTCAGTCAAATCCAGCAGCACAGAAAGGATCGCACACCAAGGCCTGCAGGTCATCTGAGGCACACAAGGCTACTTCAGCACTCAGGACACAGATACCACCCCTCGTTGTATTAACTCACCCTGTGACCACCTCGAGGCCCACGCAGGACCAGGAAAATAAAGTGCATCAGCAAACTAGGGAGAGGAGGACCCTCTCTACCTGGACCCCTGACACAGCTAGCATCACACTCACTGGAGAAAGACCTGAGCATCACCCTGAACCTGAGAAAAAGGCAGGGAAGCCCATGTTCACCACCTCTATGTAATCTGGTCCTTTTAGATACTGCAATAAAGGAACGGGAAAAAGGAGGAATAACACTGTCCCTATCTGCAGAAAAGAGGACTGATTCCACAGAAAACCCCAGGGATACCTAAAGCAACCATCAGAATTAGTAAATTGCGGCTGGGGATTTAGCGCAGTGGTTAGAGTGCTTGCCTTATAAGCACAAGGCTCTGAGTTTGATCCCCAGCACTGAAAAAAAAAAAAAAAAAAGAATTGGGCAAGGTTGCAGGTTACAAGGTAAAATTTAAAAAATCTATTGTATTCTTATGTACTAGAGCAGTACACAATTAGAAATTAAAATTAAGAAACTAATTCCACTTACAGGAGTACCAAATACAAAAAGTACCTAGAAATAAATTTAACAATAAACATTCAAGACCTCTACCTCACTACTTCCAAAAAGCGTCTTTCAGGGATTAACTCATTTAGTCCTGATAAAAAGAATCTGTTGAAAAAAGTGCATACTTTACGAATGAGAAAGCAGGCAGAGAGGTGAAATGACTTACCAAGGTCACAGAGCTATCCCATGAGAGGGGGTAGAGGTGGAGTGTGAAAATAGGTGGTTAAGGGAAAACCCTCATAGCTCAGCCAACAGCAGCACACAGCACTATACCTGAAGGAAATATGGCATTTACTCCGGCCCTGCTGCAAAGCACATCTCACCCACGCTAGTGACACAAAACCTGAAAACACGGGTCACAAAAGGTGATCAACTGCAAAGCCACCCAGAGGCCTGAACTCTGCATGGGGCCTCACTTGGCATCCAGCCTCCTTCGTACACTTTCAATTTGTGTGGAGAGGCCTGCTGAGTAACACAGCTTTCTCCTGCCAAGGGAACAAATTCAACATTGTTCTGTACTACTGCTTGATGGTCTTTATTCCCTTTCTAATAAAGATATTTTTGCACTGTATCATAATCACCAGCCACACGGGGCTATTACATTTAATTGACATTAAATAAAATGTAAACACTCAGTTCCTCAGTCCCACAGGCCTCCTTTCGGGTTACAGCCACGTGCGGCCTGCAGATGCCACGTAGGGCAGCACAGATGACAGTTTCCATAATCACACAAAGTCCCACGGAAAGAACCTGTCTATGTTATGCCGAGGGGACCCAGAAGAGTGGGTGCACCTTGCTCTTAGCAGCAGCCATTTGCTGGGCCCAGTTTGGCACAGAACAAAAAACAAGATTGTGATGAAAGCTCAGGATTTGGAGTCTACCAGAGCACAAGATATTTTATGGTTACAGGACAAGGTTTGTACAAACACCAAGAAAGGGGCTCATCAAAGGTAAACGGCCCCACTTTGGACACTGCCACTGTTGCTCTAGAAAACACTGGGCTCGGTGTCTACTGGCCCACAAAAGTTATTGCCAGGAACCTCTTTTAAACCAACTACACAGACTTTTAAATGTGTTCCTTACTACAACTCTGGCTCTGTCTCCAGTCTGTTCCATTCCACGGATTTCCCATTACCTTGTGCTCTGGCAGACTGGAGAGAGGAAAACTTCCTGTCTCAGCCAAAACCCGACTGAAGGTCACATCTGCAGGGAAGAAAAGCCCTCCCCAGGCCTCTTTTGGTTCCAGTGACTGATTGATTCTTCTCCTAATCCTTGGAAGTCCAAGGGTAGAAGCAATTGCAACACTACTTGTTCCAGGTCAAAGCCCAGCATGACCACGTCCCTGCATCCTGTCTGCTTCTCAGCCCTTATTATTATTATTATTTTTAATGTCTCTACAGAGCCGTGGAGGCTGACTCAGAGAGGTTAAGTCACTTTCCCAAAGAGTGTCCTCTGGCAATGCGTCTTACAAGAATCTTCACACTGAGTTTGTGCGACCACAAAGAATTTTCTAAGGGAACTAAGGCAAGGCCAGTTCTCTAATCCTCCCCTCTCCTCTTACAGGGGACTGAACCCAGGACCTTCGCACTGAGCCAAACTTCCAGCAGTTTTCTTTCTTTCTTTCTTTTTTTAAAACAGGGTCTTACTAAATCGCCCAAGCTGGACAAGACACCCTGCCTCAACCTCCCAGAGCGCTAGGATTATGGGTATGCGCCACCCGGGCCTGGCCTGCCCCTCAGCTTTTGAAGTGTTCCCTTCGCTGACACAGACCTGCCTGAGATAAACGTGCACGTGGTAGAACTGAATGCTCCTCTTCCGTGCTCGGACACGGGGTGCTCTCCCTTACGAAAGAAAGCATTTTCCAGCGACATTGCCAAAACAAGATCCTTTAATTCCATCTGAAGATCCGTATGAACCAATCCGCAGCGTCACAGCCACAGAAACGGAAAAAAAACCGATGGGGACCCCGCCTCATCCAGCCCAATGCAGGTGCCCGCAGGCTGGAGAACGCCCGCTACCGGGCCGGGCCCCGCCCGACCTCGCTCGCCGCCGAGCTGCGCCTCCCACAGGGGGAGGCCGTCTGGGGAGCACCCAGCGCCGGGCCGAACCGCTCCCCGGAGCCCCCCACCGCCAAGTCCACTGCGACCCCGGAGGCTCCCCACCTTCCTAACCCGCAGCCTGCTCAGCGTGAACTTCGCACACGAGGCCCGCATGCCCACGGCGCGCCCACCAGCTCCTCCAAGTCGCCGTTTCCGGGGCACCCAGCTGCTTCCGGGATACCCCATTGCTTCCGGGTCGGCCACCGGGCGCACCTGCGCAGCGCCCCCAGCGCGCATGTGCGGGAGGCAGGCCGCGACTCCTGACCTGCGGGACGCCGCCCAGCGAGCGCCTGCGCGCGCTTGGCCAGCGGGACACGCTGAACGGAAACGCAGGATCCTTTCTGAAGAACCAGTTTATTAAGAGATTGTACCAAAAGCATAAACAATTCATACGCCAAACTCCGAAAAAATGAACCAATAAGGATGTCTTTTTTAAAAAAAGGTAGTCACAAATAACAGGACGGATTGGACATAATAGAAATGCAGTAATGGCTTCAAATTTAAAATGGAAATGGAGAAAAAGTCCTCTTTCTGCAATTTTGAACGGGCGCTCGATACTCAGGCCCACGCATAAACGCGCTGGCAGAACGAGAGGCTGCCCGCCGCGAGACCGCCCGCGAGCACACCCGAGGAGCGCGCTCAGCGCTTCTCAAATTCAGCAGACCGGAAGTAGGAAGTCAGGAAGCAGGAGGAGGAAGAATGGACGGCAGTCCACAAGTCTTCACATCGTTTCTGGCCCTCAGCAGGCGGGGTCATAAAAACAGCACAGCCACACTGCAGGAACAATTCGTTTTAGCCGAAGCTTTTTCAGACATTCATATTACAGAAGATAGAATACAATCAATGAAAAAGAATTGCTGGCATCACTTTCCCCCCACAGAATTACATAAAGGTGGACAAAACATTAAATAAACATTCGGTTATTCAATATATTAACACCAAAAATCATGTATAAATTAGGAAGTAAATGTACAAACTATTTCACAAAGTGCTTTTTAAAATATATACACAACATTCAAGAAATTCTTAATGTAAGACATTCCAGATTCAAAGTTTTGGGGTGGTAAATTTTTTAAGTGTCCTTTTTCTTTCAAAAAGCATTAATGCAGCACTTAAACCTGACACACATACACACATAAAAGGCATATTCCCAGATTGGCAAGGAATAAAAACTATCTTCACAGTTATGTAAAACGTTTATTTAACACTTTCAATGGGGAATTTTAGTCCCCAACTGAGTTTGCAAATTACTAAAAATAAAAACTAAGAACAAAATTGAGATGACTCCCTGCTAACGAAACTGTTAATACCTTTGTCGTTTAGCAATTAAGAACTCTCATTTTTGTGATTTAAAATGGACATATGTATTTTTCAAGCCCTTACCAGTGTAAAGGGTTTTTTAGACCCCATGCATATAAAATAAATGCATCTATGCCTGTGTTTGTTGGTATTTCCCAAAGAGTGGAGAAGGTGCTGGGGTAAGACTGGTAGTCGACACAAAGCCTTTGATCTGAGCCTCAGTCCTTCCTCTGTAAATGAGCACAGCACCTGCTCCGTATTTCAGCATGATCTCTTGGGATTAATTCAAGCAAAAAACAAAACAAAACAGAAAATAGCTTATAAATTCTAAAGCACTCAACTGGATAAAAATTACTTTTACGGCTGGGGATTTAGCTCAGTGCTTAGAGTGTTTGCCTCGTGCGCATGAGGCCCTGAGTTTAATTCCTGGTACCAAAAAAAAAAAAATTACTTTTAATTTTTAAAACATAACAATTATTCAATTAAATAAAAACATCTTCAGAAGGCCCGATAATATCAAGCACTGGATATATTTTGTGTTTTCCTGGTAATTCTTGGAACTACCTCAGCATTTATCTGAAGGTATTTTTAAGGAGTCATAGTAAATATGATTTTATTATTCAAGTAAAAGTTGGTTAAATGTCCATCCGTGCTACTTATTAGTGAAAAAATAACAGGATTTTTCATGTGACTATTTTTCAAGTGAGCTGCACAGAATTTAAATGGAACTGAATGTCTAAGGGATGTAGAATTTATTCAAATTTTTCTGTATTAAAACCTTTAGTTTTCATTCAAAAGGATACAGTAAAGTGGGGTTGGGGATTTAGCTCAGTGGTTAGAGTGCTTGCCTAGCAAGCGCGAGGACCTGAGTTCGATCCCCGGCACCAAAAACAAAACAAAACAAAAACCAAACAAACAAAAAAAGAATACAGTAAAGTGAGTGTTTTTTTTTTTTGTTTTATTTTGTTTTGAGACAAGGTCTCGCCATGTAGTCCAGGCTGGCCTCGAACTTGCAGCGATCCTCCTGCCTCAGCCTCCCGAGTGCTGGGATTACAGGCGTGCACCACTACGCCCAGCTTGAGATTCTTTTTAAAAATAGGACATAGATTTCAGACATCCCTAAAAGAAATGGAAAACTTGCTTGGAGATCTGAACAAGTAGGTCCTAGAAGAAATAATATAAAATAAAAAACTTGCCAAGTATTTGGAAAATTTGGTATCAGTACTTTTAAATTATCTCTATTTAGGATTGGGCATATTCAGTATTTAAATCCTAGAAACGATGTCAGATAAGCACCGGCCACAGGCAAAACGGTTTCTGACGGCCCGTGAGTGGAAAACTGCTGTCACCTGCCAGCAGTCCCACACTCCCCGAGTTGGGCTAAGCCGGCTTTCAGTGATACAAACAGCCTGCCGTGGCACACATGCTGTCGGTCTGCTGCCGCCGGGCTAATGACACACTGCCCTCATAGACTCATTTATTTGGAATACAGTCATCGATCCCTCTTCATTTTCTGATACAAGACGTACACCTTTTTGGATAAACAGGATTAGCGAGAGCACAGCAACGGGCAAGCTCTGGAAACGATGGTCTGAAGCCTCTCCAGGTGAAGCATGTTTATCCTTATCACCACATATCAGAAACCGGCCTAAAACACAGGCAGTGCCCCAGCTCCTCCTCGAGACAAAGCAGAGGTGGCCATCCAGGGCTGCACACAGCCAGTTGTGTAGCCAGTTACAGAAATGTCTCAAACCCACAGTGTGACACCGGCACGAGGAGAAGACCCAGGTCTGCTGCTGTGAATGCATGGGTTATGGAGTCTTTTGGACATGTCCCATTTCTGGACACAGAACACTGACAAGATGACCCCCAAAGCTAACTAGGACGTCGAGAAGGGGGTGGGGGACAAAAAAGGGACAACCTCGCCGTCGTATCAACATATAATACTATATACAGCACCAAATATGTCACACCATTGCAGCGCTGTCTTGCGCCAGCGGTGCGCGCTTAACATCATACCCAGCATGAAATGAGCACGCTTCACATGCAGATGTGGCACAGGGTGAAGGGTAACCAACATGTCACGATTCCTCTGAACTGCCACCGGCCCATCCATCCCCAGGTGGACACGCTACCACAAGGGCTCCAACAAGAACGCTTGTCCCTTATTGCTGGTAATTTCCATACTGGCCCTAAAAGAGATCAAGACATAGATTACACCTCTACAGTACTGAGCAGAGGGTCCACACTTACAGGTAAGATGGACCCCTGTTCCCAGCCAACATCCAGGTAAGCAATGGAAGGAAGGCATCCAGGTGCACAGACAAGCAGGTGAATATAAAGCAGACAGCACCACTTCTGGAAGCCACTCACCCACATCTGTAGCTGAGGACAGATCAGAGAGTCAAAGGGCTCCGTTCAGTCATGCATTGGGCTCCCTGCAGACTGGGCCCAGCCAGATGCCTAATCACACCTTATGCTTGCCCTGCCACGAAGGCAGGTTGCCAGGCAATGAATGCCAGGTGCTGAACTCACAGGTGACTGGTGGGCAGCAGGGCCAATGCAAACTCCAGCTGCTTCCCAGCATGCTCAAGTAGGAAACGGGAATGAGGTGACCAGGGCAACAGGATTAGTCAATACCCAATCTGAAGAAGAGAACTGGAGCCCGACCTGGCCCAGGAAGAAGAGTTGCTCCGAAGACTGCTATAGATAAGGACACTGGTCACTCATCTCTCACTGCTCCCTTCTCCATTTGCCCCAATCGGCTAATCACCAAGTCTGCTGGGAGCCCACACGAGGAAGCTGGGGAGAAGGAGAGCTATTGGTCTGACAGGAAGCCCATGTGTGCAGCAGGGTGTGTTCCTGGTGCAACTCATAGCCTGCTGTCCTAACTCTCAGAGCTGGCCGCTGGGAGTCTAGTTAGCAGAACCAGCTCAGATGGGTCTTCCGGCTGCCTGCATCCATGGGTGGAGGCTGGGGACGTGGCAGGTATCTGCTGGTGAACCTGTGTGGGACTGTCATACACAGAGCAGGTGCCTGCAGCATCCCTGGTCTCTACCCACGGATGCCAGTAGCACCCATATCTGACAACCAGATGTGTCTTCAGACATTGCCGGATGTCCCCTGGGCAGCACTGGCCCCACTTAGAAGCACAGAGCTGGGCTGACTACACTCAAGCGCTGAGGCTGCCTGCTGTCTGGGCAGGCTCAAGGCTCAATGCTCCCTCTGCTGAGAGGCTCCAGACTGGCTTTTCTACCTCACCCAGTTGGGCAAGGGCACGTCTGACAGTGAAAGACTGCATTAGATTTGTATTTTGGAGTTAGACACTTTCCCGTAAAATGTATTGCTGTGTCTTTTTTTTAGAGGCAGGCATAAACTTAGATGTCCTCTGGGTCAGTCTATTCAGCTAGCACATTCACATGTTGTTTTACAAATTCCCAAGGCATTATTTCTGCACTCTGAAGGAGACTTCTTATCTCATCAAAATCATGCTAGTAATTGTAGTTCTGGGTCAGCTGCAGACAGTGTCCTCCTGGATTCTGCATGTTGCTCCCGGGCAGGGGATACCCCTGGTGCCCACCCAGCATGCCAACCCCTGAGCTCACACGCTGTGTCCAGTACACTCATGAGGGGCACTGCTGAACTGTTTTCCTCCATGCCAAACAGGTTTGCTCCTCTAATTACCCCGATGACAGTGGGCTGGTTTTATACCACGCTGAAATTCAGACTTCTCAGTGGTTCATCCTTTACCCTCTTTAGGAAGAGGATGAGAAACACCCTCTTACTCAGTTATCCAAGGCAAAGGACCATATTCAACATAGTGTTTTGAAATTTCATTAGCTATTTGAGCCTCATTAATGCCTTCTACCTGAAACACAGTGACCCTGAGACACCTCTTGCTGAGACATTCTAAAGGACTCAGACTCCAAACCAACACCCGAGAGAATTCTACCACTCACACCCACACCCCAGTCACTGAGCCTCCTTCCAGCTCTCTTGACATATCTGCTAGTGCCTCAGGACCTTGGCACATCCACTCCCTTAGCATGGCGCACTCTCACCCACTTCAGGGCTGACATGCAGACCTCTTCCTCCAGAGCAAAGGGCAACTCCATGAGAGACCTGTGAAGCCCCATGCCCTCCTGCCTGTCCCTGTCACCTCCCGGTGCTCGCCTCCTCACTGATGCAGGAGGCTGGACTCTTCTATCCTCCAAGAATTCTCGTTCGTGGGTTCCCTTAGCACCCTGCTTGACTGCTCCCTTGGCAGACAGAATTTCCCACAGCTATGGTCTGACCAGGTGACAGCCCCCTGCCCCACCATATCAGCCCTGTGCCCTTCTGTGTCTTCTTCTTGTAACTACTAGCACCCAAATGTCACTTGAGGCCCTGCCTCCCTACCTAGACCTCCAGGGCTCCATGCCAGCTTCCTCTGCTTGGGCCCCACTCGATCCTGGCACCATCAGACGAGTGACTACCTCCTCAGTGAGAGGAGAGCTCTGCAAGCTCCCAGGGCCCATGTCACCACCATTCCCAAGCACCCAGCAGAGACCTGAAGTGTGCTAGGCACACAGTAAATATTTGCAGACTGAATCATGCAGAGAATCACACATGCAAACCCAACGGTAAGTCTGGGATATAAAAAGCCGTCTGCCTGACTGAGGTGAGTATATATGCAGAGATAATTTTTAAAAACCTCACAGGCTCAGAGAATTAACATTCTGGAAGGGGCCCTGGAAGCCAATTAGTTCCATCCCATTACTCCTCATGACCATAAGAGAAATCTTCATTACGTCTCGACAGACACGGCGGATGGACACTTCTGGAAACATCCAGAAAGCTTGCCTGCTCATAGCCATAAGGGCGCTGCTGCTGGGCAGAGGGTCCCGTCTGCGATGCTCTGTAGCTCCCATACTGCTGGCCTTGTCCTTGCTGGTAGCTGGAGTACTGCGAGGGGGCTCCCTGGGCAGGCCCTGAGGAAACACCAGGACCTGGAGCCATGAGAACGCCATCACCAAAACACCTGTCCACATGGCAGACAGCCGTGCAGACGACCCACCAGACCCAGCAGTCCTGCAGGGGGGCCAGGACTGCCCCCGACAGGGTGGCTGAGGCTCTCCCCAGCACACCGGGCCTGCTCTTGTTGGAAGCTGGTGCTATCCTGGAACCAGCTTGTACTGGTTCCAGTGGGTACCATAAATACACACCTTATACATCCCTGGAAATGGGGGAAACCCTCGGAAAGAGGGGAACACCTTCTGAGAAAACCAAGTTGAAGGCACTGGAAAGAATCAGTAAAGATGAAGGAACTTTTATTTTTTCAGTCCTGGGGTTAGAACCTAGGGCCTTGTGCATGCTAGGCCAAGTGCTCTATCACTGAGCCCCACCCCAGTAATCTTCAAAATGCCATCTGTCATGGTTGTGAGGCTGAAGCTGAGCAGTCTAACGGTGCTTCCCCTTCCCCACACATGGCCCCCGGGATGAGAACCGTTCCAGCTGCACTGGCGACAGCTTGCTTTGTAGCTCTCCCCACCTGAGGCCAGACCTGCTTCCTCAGAGTTGAAGCTGATACAAGGAATGAGGCACTGGGTCTGTGGTTTACAGAAAGAACTGAAGCTTGCTCCAGTTGGAGGACCCCACAGCTGACAGAAACATGTTTATTTTCTTTAAAATAAGATGTTTCAGCTGGCCGCAGTTGCACACACCTGTAATCCCAGCATTCCGGAGGCTGAGGCAGGAGGACTGCCTAGAGTTTGAGGCCAGCCTGAACTACACAGCAAGAGCCTGTCTCAAAAAATGAATGAACAAACAAGCTTCAGGGGCTGGCTATGCAGTTCCGTGGTAAAGTGTGTGCTCGGCATGAGGGAGGCCCTGGGTCTGATCCCCGGCACCGTAACTAGTGAAGACGTTCTGGGCTGCTCTGTGTGGGTGCTGAGGATGCGGCGGCTCACTCCAGACCAGCTCGCTACTTGCTGATGCTGACCTATCCAGCAGGAGGTCTTCACGGTGCCTTTTTTCTTCTTCTGAGTGTCTTGCTATGTAGTTCAAGCGGGCCTTGAACTTGTGGCAACCATCATGCCTCAGGCTTCTGAACACTGGGATCATAGGCGTGCGCCATCGCACCTGGCTTTCGCCGTGTATTTTTTGAGATTCAGTCTCAATACACAGCCGAGGTTGGCCTCACACTCTCTATCCTCCCGCCTCAGCCTTCCAAGTGCTGGGATTCAGGTGTGTGCTATCACACCCAGCTCTCACTGTGCATTTTAAGTGCTGAGGTCAGGATGGGCAGCACACAGTGGCGACAAGAGGAAGTGGCCCTCCTGGGACTGCAGCGGGAAGAGCACACTCTGGTGCTGGGGTCCAGGAGCACCTGGAGTGCAGGCACTGCTGCAAAGCGTCCTGGAGGCAAGGGGTGGGGACATGGCCCTTCCAGTGGATCAAGGTCCCAGGAAGCGAGGACAGACATAGGCTGAAGGTTCTGGCAAAACCTGGCCTCAGCAAAGCTGGCTTTCTTTTCTGCCCGTCTTTTGGCAAGCTGGGTTTCTGCCTTTGTTCCTTCTGAAGCTGGGCCCCTGGCCCCTGCGTCCTTTCCTGGTGCATCCCAGGCCCCGTGCCTGTGCAGGCTCACTGGCGGGCTCTCTCGTGGGGTGAACAGAAGCTGATGGATGGTGAGCACCCGCGACCCTGTTTCCAGGCTGATCCACTTGCAGGCTGTCTCACAGAACCAGGCGCAGAAAAGGCCTATCTGCACCTGACCCCAGATTCTATTACTATTTCCAATAAAAAGAAGCAGTTCATCCCATGGCTGGGGCAGAAAAAAAGCTGTGGTACAGAAAATACAGATGTGCTAACAACAACAACAAGAACAACAAAAACCCCACAAGAAACCCAAAACAAAAACAAAAACAAACAAACAAAAAACCAAAAGGACACAGGAGCCATTCAAAGAAAAGAGCTCCAAGGGCCCCAAAGTGGGGCAATTCAACTGAACAAATTACATACCAATGTATAGAATTAGTATCTATGAATACATATGGAAACAAATAAATGGTTTCGTAAGAGAATGGGGGAGAAAGGACAAAGTCTCCTTGCAGAAGCATTCTAGAGAACACAGGAAGATTACACCCCTAGCGCAGACACGGCGATTCACACCTGAAGCCAGGTGAGCAAGGCTGGAGTCACCTCAGAAGAGTGCACAAGCCAGCTAGGTCGGGAAGTTCCTCACTCTTCTTTCCAAACCTGTGACTGAGCCTTGTGTGGGGAAAACCGTCAGACAACCCTGCTGAAGGGCATTCTACAAAGTGGCTGAGGTGACCGCCCCCAGAGCGTCCAGGTCACGCAGGACCCTGGGACGCGGGGGGAAGACCAGCGTGGTCTGAATGAAGTGGGGAGCTCAGTCTTGGCAACGTGATGACTGTGCCCCAGTGACGTGCGATGTTCACCGTGGTGGGTGGGTGCTGGGCATGCGACAACTCTCCGCACTACCCTTGACTGTAACTGGAAATCTGAAACTATCCAAATAGTAAATTCACCAAACCTCCACCCGAACGGGAGTGCAGGGGTGCACGGCCCACGTGTGGTGGGCAGGGCCTGGGCGGCCGCACGGAAGATGCGCCCGTCTCTTACCGTAGCCTTGCTGCTGCCCCGGGTAGCTCTGCTGGCTGGGGTACTGCTGCTGGGGGTAGGACTGCTGCTGGGCCGCGCCCTGCTGGTACCCGGCCTGCTGCTGGCTGTACTGCGAGTTCCCTGTGGAAAGAGGGACACAGCTCACTTCCGGCCAACAAGGGCAGCTTGTGTTACCACCGAGGCATGAGCTGCCACATCTGCTGCCTCAGTAGGTTTTGTTTTTCATAATTCAAAAATACAAATGGAATGACTACTGCAATTAAGACAAAGGCTAATACCGCTATTGTGAGTTGCCCTGAGTGCCCTCGACTGGGACTGTGACCTTCCACGGAAATGGGGTCTTTGGAGGTGATTTCAAGAGGCCATCCAAGTCCGCACGAGGAGGGAAAGAACATGATGACAGAGGCCGAGACTGGGGTGCTGCTGCTCCACGCCAAGGACTGCTGGCAGCCCCCAAAGGCTGGAGGGAGGCTGGAATATGCTCTCCTCTGAATCCACTGTAGGAAGCAGCCCTGCTGACTCCTGATCTCAGGCTTTAGGCCTCCAGAGTTTCAAGGGAACACATTCCTGCTATTTTAAGCTGCCTGGTTAACGGTCCTTTGTGACCACAGCCCCAGAATACAAGGCAGCCTACGAGCACAGAGCAGTACTAGAAGGGAGCGGATCAGAGTGCTGGTCAACTGCAGATGTGGTTATGAAGAAACATGCGCATGTTGTAACAGAAAAATACAGTGAATGTTTAAAAAAATTTCTTATTACAGTAAAAGGTACATTGCCATGAATCCCCCTCATTTTGAACATACTTATCCCATTATTTTTGCCACTTTCCGAAGCAGGTCTGGAAGTCCTCTTTCAGGAATGTCTTTAGTTGTGCTGTTGTGGTTGCTACCTCAATGTCCTGAAATGATTCACATGTTTCTCTTGCACAGTCATTTTGACTTTGGCAGCGTCAGAGGTTGCACGGTGCCAGCCTGGTGAACAAGTGGATGAGGACCCAGAGTAATGTTTTCATAAGCCTGCCTTTCTGCTGGATGGCACTCAGCAGCAGTGTTAGTTTTGATCACACCTTGTTATGGTTTGTGCCTACACGTCCCCCCAAAGCCTCATGTGGTCATAGGTGCGTTTTCAGAGGTGGCTGCATCTAGAGTGTGTGATCACTTAACAGTCCACTGATTGGTCTGCCCTAGTTCTGCGGGGATGAAGGATGTGACGCTAGGATTGAGGGTGCTGCGATTGAGGGTGGGAGTGCTGCTCACACTAAGGGCAGGTAGCCTGGATAAGACAGAAGGGACAGAAAGAGGCTGGTCTATTCCCTTTCTGCTCCCCTTGCCTGCTCTCTTGCTCGCCTTGCTGCCTTCGGCCTGTCTGCCTGCCGCCCTGCCTCGGACCCAGCTGACTGCAGACTGAAACCTCTGCGAACTGTGAGCCAAAGAAACTTTCCCCTTTCCACTTTGGGTGTCAGTTATTTCGTCTCAACAATGAGAGAAAAGTAACGAAGACACATCTCCTGAAGACACTCACAAAAGACGACTTCCAGAACTGCTTCAGAAAGTGGCAAGAGTAAGTTGGGCATTGTGGTACACTATGGGAGACTGAGGCAGGAGGATCTCAAGTTTGAGCCCAGCCCAGTAAACTCAGCAAAACACTGCGTCTCTCTCCCTCTCCCTCCCTCTCTCTTTTTGGTTTGCTAAAATAGGGTCTCACTATATAGTTTAGACTGGCCTCAAACTAGCAGCAATCTTCCTGCTTCTGCCTCCCAAGTGCCACCATGATTGGCCTGTCTCAAAATTAAAAGAAAGAAAGAAAGAAAGAAAGAAAGAAACCGTTAAGAACAATGGAATGAGTACGCTGCTTATGTCTCGTGGGATGCACACTCACATCCTATCGCCAGGCCACTCCCTTCTCCTCGACGGGTACACACGGCACTGGGGGTGAGTGTCATGTGCGGCCGCAGGCCAGCTGGACACGTGCCTCAGGTCAGGGTACTTAAAGACAGTTTGAGTCCGGGCTCCCTGATGGAGCCCAGAGCTTCAACGCACACCAATGTTATTGTGTTACTTCCAGCTTTTTTTTTTCTTTTGAGTGCTGGGATCAAACTCAGGGCCCTGCGCTCGCTAGGCAAGTACTCTACCAGAGCTAAACTCCCTGACGATACTGCGTTAATGACAAACATCAGCTGAGACCGGCTCCAGCCTGCCCTTGTCATGGGGCTTTTCCTTCCATCTCGCGTGCCTCATGCCAGAGGTGGGGAAAGGCAGCTGCCTCCTGTATGCTAAGGCTGCTGGCAGGTGGATGAAAGTTAGAAAGAGGGCTTAGGTTCGTTTTCTGAGAAAATGCCTTAATTCTTATTTGTGCAAATCTAACAACCTGGCAGCAGCCACGTGAAAAGCCTCATTTCAGAAAAAAGTTCTCAATGAGAAACATAGTTTAGGAAAGCAGTAACCAAATAACCACCAAGACTCTGGAGGGGCACTGATTATTCCGAAACTTTGCCTCCGAGTCTTCCTGGCAGGCCTGAGGGAAGCCACTCCAGAGTCAGAACAGAGGTCAAACTCCATGCAGTTTTCAAAGCATCTCTACAGACAACCACATTTAAGCCTCGTCCACTGCCACCTTCTAAGTAGGTCCTGGCTCCTCCAAACCGTGCAAAGCACACACTGTCTATCTCTGTGTACGCATTCGCGTGGCCCAATCCCCGGCTCAGAAAGGGGCACACGCCACGGCAGAACCAGCACATGCACATAACACTGGCTATTCTTATTGAAACACACCCCAGAAATAGGAACACGGAGGCCTGAAGAGGTCAGACGATGGAAACTGGTACCCAAGGAGCCCATTTTTCTACCTGACTTTTCTGGTTAAGAACTTTCCTATTCTACACCTAGGTCCTGGCAATACATTATTAAAACAACAGCTTTACTGAGGTAGTTCTCTTTGGAAAAGTTTAAAAACCTACGAGGGAAATTTAATTTGTGGTTATAAGGAGTAATGAAGCTAACATGCACTCTCATTCTGGCGGAATTCCTCCCCAAAGTGGGAACTTTCGAAAAACCTTTTTGAATCTTTCCCATTATCCACCATCTACGATATTACCTTAACTTCCTAACTTGTGCTCCTTTCTCAAAATCCAGTGCCAGCTCATCGAAGTGTCGGCCTCATTTGGCAAAGTCCTGAGCAATGTCCAAGGCAACACCCTGGCACCTCCAGGAGGTGCAGACGGTGCGGACAGCCATGAAGTCAGGTCCATCTATCCTCAGTGACAGCCAATAATACTTACTTTTTTTTTTTTTTTTGAGTACTGAGGCTTGAACCCAGGACTTTTACACTGAGCTCCATCCTGTCATTCCCTGCCCTCCCTCAATTTTGAGACAGGGTCTAAGTTGCTAAGTGGCCTTGGAAGGGCTCAAACTTCCAACCCTCCTCCTTCAGCTTCCCAGAGTGCTGGGATTACGGGCGCGCACCACCATGCCCAGCTTCATACTTCATACTATGAACCTTAACTTCTGAATAGGCCAATACATTTTTATAATTCAGAAGTGTAAAAACACACACCTTCAAGAAACAAGGAGGCTGGGGCTGGGGATTTAGCTCAGTGGTTGGAGTGTTTGCCTTGCAAGCACTAAGGCCCTGAGTTCGATCCCCAGCACCAAAACAAGACAAGAAACAAGGAGGTCAGTCCACCCTGACCTGCACCGCCCAACCCCCTACCCCGTTGTCCATCTGTAACTGTTTTACTTGATTTCTTGGGTACTTTCCAGTTATTCCGAAGCATGTGTGTGTGCACACATGAATGTATGTGTGTAGCCTTATCTTCCCCAGGTTTTCTACCACAGGCGTATCCAGACCCCATCTTCACACCTGGCTTTGGCAGCTCACACCCCACGGCCACCTCAGGATGGGCTGGGCTCTGTCCAGGCTGGACTCCCACAGGCCTCAGGGCCATCAGACTTGAACCTCCCTCTCCTAGGCCATACACTCCAAGCTCTGTGCACACCTCGACAGTGCCTGATGTTCCTGTCTGGCTCACTCAGCCCCACCTGGGGCCCTTCTTGACTCTGGCCCTCTGCGGTCAGTACCCTCTCATTTTACAGGGTTCCACCAGGCTCCTGACAGGTGCCCCATCCCATGAGCTCTATGACCAGGTGTCCATCCTGCCCCACTGGCTCCACTGCAGTAGACACTAGGAATTTGTGTTGGCCTCAGACTCCCCCTTCTAACCGCCACTCAGCCCTCTGCACTGCGCCAGCAGCAGCATGTGTCTGAAGACAAGTAAGACCTGTCTGTCATCTCCAAACACAGAATCCCTGGCCCCTCTCACTCGACAGAGCCCTTGTGATGCATGCCAGGACACAGGTTGTGTTCCATATGCACATGGGCTCCCTGTGCTGGGGTCTCATTAACAAAATGACAGGGCAAAATACTTCTAAATCTAGAAGGAAATCGTGCCATCTGCCACTTGTTAGAGGGTTACTAAATTTTTTAACAAACTCATCAATTATGGAAGACAAGAATATGTAACTCAAAACGTGAGTACAAAAATACATACTTCAAATGTCAAAAGCTGAAGCAGTGCATTCTCAGTTTCTCTCTGGGATGATGGCCTCAGGCAGTTGGTGCTCAGGGTGCCACCTAGGGCAGAGGCTGAGCTCTGATGCCCTCCAGGGCAGGAAGGGAAGCAATGTCCAGTTCACTGAGCTTGGCTTTTGTAGAATTCCCAGAATTGGGAATTCTGTGATGTTACATAAATACGTCAAAAATACCCTTTGCAACCAGACCCTGGGTGGTTTCTTTCTTTTGTAAAAACTTGTTATTTATTTTTTATCTTCCTCTCCACTGAGTGGTTTCTTTTTTAAAAATGCTTACTATTTATTTTTAATTTTCTCCTAGCTTTATTAAAGTATAATTGACAAAAATAGTACATACTTACGGTGTACAACATGATGTAATGTAATGTTGATAAACATACACACTTGGGGCTGCTTATTTCTTTCTAGCAGGCTGGGACTTGCTAGCTTAAAAGCAAAAGCTTTACGAATCCAGTTCTTTCAAGAACAGCCCAAACAAACGTGGTGGCAGCCATTCAGAGCTGGCCAGCCCTGCACACCTGACCATGTCCCGGGCAGCTCTTCCTGCGGATGAGAAGGGCCCTGTGGGGAGACAGCTTCGAGCCACAGGGCTGCTAAGTATGCTTAGACCCCAAGCCTCTGATCCATGTCACAGCCAGATACACAGTTCCTCTTCCTGGGAGGCCACTGGCCCTTTCCTTCTGGAAAGGGTCTCTGGATGGTCTTACGCTATGATGGACACTCTGCCAGGCAAACTCAGCCGGGCGCCACCCCAGAGTCCCATTCTCCTGCAGCTGGGGCACCTATCTTTTCCCCATTGGACCCCAAGGCCCTTGGCCTGCTCACACTCTGGGCAACAGCCTGCTGCTGCCCAGCTGGGCCTCGGCCAGGGCCCTGACCCAGGAGGCATCTTTGAGAAGCACATCTGCTAAAGCAGATGCCAGGCTCAGAGTTGGCTCATGATGATTATTTTCAGTAGTGAAAACAAAAAGAAACCAAAGTTTCACTACAGAACTGTGCCTGCTGTGACTGTGCTGAGTTCCTCGTACAGCTGTGCAGAAGGGCTGGCTTGTCCACCCACTTCCATGGCGTGATCGTCCTGCACCCCGCTCTGTTGAGAACCAACGGGAGAGTGGTGCAGACCACTGGCGTCACAGCAGGTGACAGGCAGGGTAAGAACGCCAGCTGTTCTCAAAGGCGAGCCAACACTGAGGATGACAGGGAGTGCCAAGGTGAATGCATGTTATTTCATTCTGAGACACCCTGGATGTTTCTGTCCTCTCACTTCACATGCAGCCACAGGTTCCTAACCGGCCAGGGCGATGGCCAGGCTACTGCACTTACTTCCAGAAGAGGTGGGGCCAACAGCGAAGCATCCTCACGGGCGTGGTGGGTTGGCATCTGCACAGCGGGTGACTGTGCCAGACCGAAAATGTAAAGGACAGGACCCCACCCTGACAGGACAAGGGAGTGTGAGCATGCCAGTAAGGGAACCTGAGAAGCAGCTAAGAAATGATCACAGTGGCAGCCAGCAGCTAAAAGCCAAATTTGATGCATGGAAAACAGCATGACAGTTCCTCAAAAAGTCAAGCAGGATTACCACACAACCCAGCAATCCCACTTCTGTGTGCAGGTCATTAAGAGATTCCTGCACAACCACATGCAGCAAAGCTTGAGCTATGATAGCTAAAACACTGGAAGCGACCCAAGTGTTCGTGGAGAGATGAACAGTTAGTAAAATGTTGTCCATACACGATGGGAGGTTATGTCCTCAGTCTCAAAAGAAGGAAATTCTGACATCTGAACCTTGAGGACATTATGCTGAGTGAGATAAGCCAGTCACAAAAGGACACTGATCCCACTCACAGGAGGTCCCCAGAGCAGTCCAATTCCTAGAGGCAGAGTAGAGTGGTGGGTGTTGGGGACTGTGGAGTTAGTGTTTAACTGGGATGTTTCAGTTCTGTAAGATGCAGAGTTCTGAAGAAGGAGCATGTGATGGCTGCACAGGAAATACACGTGTTTCATGCCACTGGACTGTCTGCTTAGAAATGGATGCAATGGTGTATTTCGTTATATGGGCTTTTTAACATGCTCACAACGGGACCGTAAGCCATATGTCTGGCTGGCAGGTGTCTCTGAAGCCCAGTGGCCCCCACATGACTGTCCCATCCAACAGCATCACCGGACGATCCCATCGGTTGGTACAAGCTGCCCGGGGACAGTCATTCAAGCACCAGAAGTTGTACAAGCCGGCAGGAACGTATTAACCACAGATAAATTAAAAAAAAAAGTCATCAAAGTGTTACATTTATGAGTTATCTGCTTCAAATTTACTGTTTGTCGTCTCTCCTCACATAGACTCTCTAGTAGTCTTTAGATCTTCCCACTACTGACACCAACACCAGCAAGCCTGGCTGGAGGCAGCTGAGCTCAGACAGCTTTCTGAGTTGACTGCCACCCTGAGGGGCCACCTTTGCCCTGTGGGGCTGGAACTGGCACATACCACCTGCTCAGCATCCATGTCCTGGGATGTGCCACCAGTGGCTCCAAGTCGGCCAGGGTGGGAATATTCACACCAGAGAAGTAGGGAGGCACCACGAACCAGGGCTTTTTGCTTGGAGAGCTGGCTCACCAGCATGGCTGCCTCATCCCTGCATCCCACAGGCACCATCAGGGATCTCCACACGGGGGCTAAAGCCTCCAGACCAAAGATGTACTTTGTCTCAAGAAATGCCAGGGCCCACCCGATGCAGCCATGCCACCCACAGATATTCTCTGGGATGTCTCCATGCCCACTGAATGACGAAGTCTGGATGGCCCCAGGCAGGTCAGCCAGAGCAGATGGCAAGGCTGGTCCCCAGCTCTCCCACAGGGCCAGCCGAAGCCTCCCGTTTCCCAAACACCCACAAGGCAAGTGGGAGCCGGCACACAGCCTGGCATTTCCAGTTTCTTCACTGAGCTCTACGCCACCTCCTCTGTCTGTGTCTGTTACCTGTCAGTGATCTAGGTAACATTTACTGGCAGCAGGCAATGCTCTCTTCTGTGGTGTCTTAACTGCTGTGTGTGGTGGTTACGCATGGGAGCACAATGCGCGGACGTCGCGCTTCTTACCCCCCTCGTAGTAGTGCTGTGTGGACTCCTCGAATGAGCGGTCATAGCTCTGCTCAGTGTAGGATGACTGCTGGTAGGCATAATCACTGTGGCCTGCAAGAAATAGGTGACCCAGTCAGAGTGGAGACAGCCAAGGCATGGGCCAGGGCGGCAAGGTCAGGCCAGGGAGCAGAGGCAGAACTGGACAGCAGCCCATTTCCAAGGCAGCTGTGCACCCAACCTCTCTGAGCCACAGACTCCTCACTTTAAAATGCAGACATCACTTCCTGCTCCCAAATTATGTGAGGTTGAGTTACAGCTTATGGAGAGGATCAAGTCTATTCACAGCCTGCTTCGTGACAGCACCAGCTGCTCCTTTCTTGTCCCTGTCTGGCTTCTGGGAGTTTCCAGGCAGTGGATGCTGTGACCTGCCAAGAGGCCCTTGCTTCGTGGTACCATCACATCCCAAGGGATGTGTCTTGCCCTGTTTTTTTCCTTTTGGTAGTGGGAAATAGATCCAGATCCTCCACACTGAGCTAAATTTCTTGTCTTGAGACAGGGTCTCACTAAGTTGCCCAGGTAGGACTTGAACTTGGATCCTTTTGCCTCAGCCCTCCAGAGTACTGAGCTTACAGGCATGTGTCACCATACCCAGCTTGGAAGTCCCATCTTTCTCTCCTTAAATTGCCCATCCTTCAAGACCACTTTAAATGACACCTCCACAAATCCCAGGACAATTTACAAATGCCTCAAAGATGACAGAGGAAAGGAATCTGCAGAAATGACAGTGAGTAGCCCACAGACACAGCTACTAGAGACTCCCAGGGCCACGGAGAGTCTGCCAGTTTTCTGAACACACTTCTCAGGGAATTTGGACCCATTTTGCTGAAGAGTTTACCTCTACCGAACAGAGGGATGGCCTGTCCCTCCCAGAATTAGACTCCTACTACCTTTTGGGAAAGGGAAGTCCTAAGTTGGGAGTGGTGGCATGTGCCAAAGCTGTCTCTGCAGAAACCAGCCCTCATCCCAACCCCAAATGTGCGTGAGCAAAGTGGACTCATGGTGCTCTGCTAACGGAAGGTCAGGGGTACAGCTCTGAACACCCAAGGAACAGCACGGCATCCTCACCGTCTGGGTAGTACTGCTGGCTCATAGGCTCCGAGGCGCCCTGGCTGTGGCTGTACTGCTCACTGTAGTACTCCTCCTGGCCCAGGTACTGCTGGGAAGAGCCTGCGGGTGGACATGACACTCAGGAACAGCAAGCAGCTGGGCGAGTGATACTCCATACAGCCACCTCTGCTTTTCCAAAGCCCAGCCCTGAAGTACTCTGCACTGTGCACTTGGAACACCCACCAGCCTCCCATGCCCCCCACGCTTACTCTCCAAGGACACCAGACCCAGGCCTGTCCCCACCAGGATGTTTAACAGCAAAACCCCTCAAACAGTCTCCAGCATCCTGGTTCACATAAAGACGGGAACCTCACCACCCTCCGGTTCAACACAGAGGAAGCTGTACACACCAGCTCTTCACAGCGGACTGCAGTCTGGGTTGGGTGCCCACAGGTCTTACCTTGCTGGGAGGGCCGGTAGGGTGCCATGGGCCGCTGCCCCATCATGCTGCTCCCCTGGCCGCCCTGGCCCATCATGGCGATGGACGACTGGCCCTGGTAGTGCTGGCTTCCGCCCTGTGCTGAGTTGTAGTGGGATGTGGCCGCTTGCTGGTGCATCATGGAAACTGCCAGACAGGACAGAGACCCCCAAATGGTCCCGAGGGAGCTGGGCGGGGAGGGGAAGCCCTTACCCCATCCTTCTCTCCCCTCCTGCTGCAAACCTGACTCCCCCCTCCTCAGGCTGATCCTTTATTATTTCCTCAAGTTCCCCACAAGAACGTCACCCTCTGCTCCAAGTCACACCTCCAACAACAGAAGGCACACCCGAGTCCCAGTGTATGGTCTGACACCAGCCCTTGGCATGGATGTTGGGACAACACCAGAAACAGCCTGCAGGGGGGTGGCCTCACACTCCCATGGCAAACAAAAACAGAGATGACCCCACAGCTCCCCTCAATCTGGGTCTCTGGAAACTCAGTCCTGTCCTTCCAGTCCCTAGAGCAAGTCCTGGGAGGAGTCACCCTGTCCACACATGTCATCTGCTCAGATAGCCCCACAGTAGCACCCATCCAACAGTAAAAGGACAGAAGCCATGTAAAGTTTCTAGTAACCATACTGAAAATATGGAAAAATCCTCCTCAGGTGGAATCATTTTTAATAATGTTTTATTGGAGCTAATATTTCCATAATAAATTTTATCATGTAATTATTATGAAAAATATCATGGAGATAACGCACATCCTTTTTTGGGTAACTAACCCTGTAAAATCTGGCGTGCCTATTACTCTGGGAACATTCACACTGGGACCTCCACCTCCCAAGTTCTCCATGCCGTGGCCAGTGGCCCTGTGGGGGACAGTCTGCTCGAGGATTTCAGCCTGGCACGCACCGGTCTTCATCCTTTTTATTTCCATGGCTCTGACAGGTGGCCTCTGTGCAAGGAGTGACTTGCCCCACCTCTGAGTCCAGTGCTGTCCTTCAGACCCTTCTTCCTCGGAGCCCTCCCTCAAGCCCCTGTGAGAAACAGCCCGGGGGTTGTCTCAGGAGAGGCTGTCCAGACTGCGTCGTGCTGTCCTTGGCTCCAGTGCCTGCCAGGAGGGCAGCCCTCGGAGGACCTCCCATACAACCCGACACTTCTAAAGGTCTGGGGGCCGGGCCCCTGCTCCCTGCGATGTGTGTGGGCAGAGCAGGTACCTGGGTTGGACTGCATGTTGATGTTGGTCCGAGACACGTAGTTGCCAATGGCACCTTGGCCCTGCATGGTGACGCTCTGCGAGGCAGGGCCCGAGTGGCTGTAGCCGGGCCCAGTACCGTGGCCACTACCCGACATGCTCATGGAGGTCGTGGGCAGCGTGCTCTGTGCTGTCTGCTGCATGGATACATGGTTTGGACCTGCTGGGAGCGGGGTGAGGAGGGGCATCAGGTGCTGGAGGTCAGGTCACCACCTCTGGAGGTGAAGATGCCCCCGTTTTCCTTCGGGTCATTTTAAGAAGAGAGGCTAACCCAAGGTCAACACGCTATGAATGAAGTAAATGATTAGGTGAATAATGAAAAGATAAATACACACACTAATGAAATACAAGATGAACCATATGCCCATTGTTAAATTGCTCCTAACAGTTTCCAATCTACTAGGCATGGTAGCACACACCTGTTATCCTAGAACTCTTGGAAGTTGAGGCAGGAGGATCACAGTTGGAGCCCAGCTTGGGCAACTTAGTGATCTGGTGAGACTCGGTCTCAAAATAATAATAACAATGATGATAATCACAATCATAATAATGGGCTACAAGTTTAGCTGAGGCCCTCCAGGACCAATCACTGAGGGCCAATCCTCAGTGAGGGAGGGAGCTCCCAATCCAAAGACAATAAAAATTCTTTCTTATTAGAAGCCCACACAGGCTGCACTTGAAGAGGTCATATCCAACAGCGTCTAAGCATAGTGGGGCTAGAGCCTCATCTGGTCTTCATGTTCATACCACCTCGCACTGTGCCCAGCCCTGTGGGTGTAAGATGCCAGGCCACGAAAGCTGATCGCCCACAGCTGCCAGGATGACCCTGCTTTCGGGAACTCTCCCCACTGCAGACTCACCGTTGCCGATCTGGCCTTGCATGAGGGAGGCTGGGGGTAGGCCAGTGCTGATGGCGTCGCTGAGGCTGCCCTGGGGGTGCAGACCCTGGCTGGAGCTGCTCTGACTTAGCCCTCCAGGGCCCAGGTTCATATTCTGGGTTGGTGGCTGCAGGCAATGGGAAGGTCAGGGGAGGAGAGTTAACTTACAGAGAACAAATGCCACAAGCCACTGGAAGCACTCAGCGGCTGGGATCTGTACCACATTCACAGCATCTGTTGTAAGTCCATAACCTACCGCCACCATCACACTCAGCAGGATGGTCACAGTCACCAGCTCAGAACATTTCAGGCTAAGATGCAGATCGCAAGAGTGGTCCACACAAATATTCAGAACACAAATGAGAACTAAGTCTATCCACACCCCCTCGGATGCTAAAAGCTGGTGTGCTCCCTGGAATGAAAGGGAGCTCCTTCACTAGCCCACTGCCCTGCAGCCCCATCCCTCATGGGCTCAGCGGCCAGGCACCTCAGCATCCACATCCCCTCCGCATCTCACGGCCTCTACGTAAGCTGGCTTACTGCTATTTCCCACACTCCTGTGGATACTCTGCTCCTCTCTCAGTCTCCATTCACCCAAGCCCATTTCTGATCACGGGACACAGCAGGGAGGAAGAATGCACTGGTGACCCTCAGCCCCTTGCTTCTAGCTCTAGATCAGACACTGGCTCCAAAGGTTTGTATACAGGTGCTGTCTACACCTGGCCAAGGAAAGAAAGTGTCTAGCAGGATCTGTGGGTCTCTACGAAAACTGGCTGACAGGCCAAATCAAGACAGGTTTCACATTTTATGCTTACAAAACATGTCCTGGCATAAAATGTCAGCATTTCCAGGGGAAGCAGGGGCACTGGAATGTGAGTCACCCCTGGTGACACATCTGTCCTGACACTTCACTGCCAGCCACGCTCAACCTAGGGCTGGTCCTTTTTGGGTCTGTGATTTTTCTCAGCACGAGGAGGCCGAGGCTGCAGCCACAGGATCTTGCTTCACAATAAAAATTTAATTTGGAGAAAATGCACTTTAAAAAAATCAAACAGAAAATAAAATATTTATACTGACATCTGAAACGTTTATTGTGCTGGAGATTTTTCCCTTTCAGATCTTTTGATCATAGTGGTATGTGTTCATGGGTTCTAACTGCTCACACCATGCAGAAAGACTTAACAGTGTGCCAGCCCTGGGTTTGATTCCCCAGGGTTTGATTCCCCAGCACCACAAGAAAAGGGGGAGGGGCATTATAATGACCCATATAATGGGAGGGAGAAACCCCTCCCATTCCTCAGGTCTGCTCAGACACCCGCTGTCCACCCTCCCAGTACGGTCACCTCCCTTTGTCAAACAGCGTGAAGCCCTAGTCCAACTCCTCCACCTCAGACGTGGCCTTTCGCCCTGCATCACAGGAAGGACCATGTCACCATCCCCGCACCCCTAATTTCTGGCACCTCCCCTGGTATTTGGTTTGTGTGGGTCACTTTCCTACTTTAGGTGACAGGTAGAGAACTAGTATGTGGCAAAGTCTGACCCGTGCTGGTAAGTGGGGACCCCTGGTTCCCCATATGGCAGGTACTCACAGCAGGGAGCAGGGACTGCATGTTCTGGTTGGAGTCTGCGATGGTGGCCAGGTAGACCAGGTTCCGGTGCAGTATCTGCTGGTACCTGTCAGTGAGGAGTGCACGCATGAGGCAGGGTTCCAGCCAAATCTCACCGGGACAGTGGCCCCAGAAGACACCCAGGTGCTAGCTCGGCTGCCCAGCTGGAAACAGACACATGGCAGTGCACGCTGGCCCAGGAAGGTGCAGGTGGACAGTGGATCCAGCTGAATTCCCTGTAGGCTCTCGTCCTGTGAAAGTAATTCTAGAAAGACACTGAGATGGGGCCGGAAGGAAGATGGCACTGGGTCTGTTCAGAGAATAGAGGTTGGGGGACAAGCCACAAGGAGGCAGGGCCTGCGTGTGACACACGAGAGGCCAGGGGACAGAGCCCTGACCCAGCAGAGCCAGGTGTCAAGCTAACTCAAGTGTGCCAGCCACCCTGAGAAGCACAGAAAGGAAATGTGAATGATCTGGGGGACCCAAGGACCCTCACACACATCACACTGTGGGTCCCAGGCCTCTTACACACATCAAAGCCCCTCATGAATGTCATACCTCGGATGGGGTGGCTCTCAGGTTCCTCTATACTGCTCCTGCCTCCGGGTATGCCTGGCGGCCAGCACCTCCTACTCTTTGTCCTCTCTGTCAGGCCATGGAGGTCACAGGAGGTCCCACCTGTGATGCTGGGGGTGCTGGCCGTCCTGGGGTGCTGGCCATCCTGTGATGTAGCCACTATTGGCTATGGAGCTGTGGGCTGCGGCTGGCCTGAGCCTCCCCAGCACTCCTCCCTTCTCCCATTCCCCCCAGCGCAATGTTTTCACTGCTCCTTGTCCTGGGGGTGGGGACTGCTCAAGGATGAATCTGACCTGGGCTCCCCGACCCAGACACACCCTGCTCTGCATCCCCAGCACTGGGAGAAGGCAGCCGGTGCCGCCAGGACTAGGGCAGGGCAGCTGACTTACTGCGTGCACTCGGCTGTCTTGCCCTTGCTCTGGTAGTCCAGGATGCACTGGATCAGGTGGTGGTTTTCGTCCAGCATCTGCAGGAGAGATGCCATGAACAGGGCACACGTGGTCACTCAGTGGCTTCCTCAACATGGCCACGGTGCCTCTGCCCAGAGAGTCAGCCAAGTTTGCAGCAAGGATTTGGGGACCCTGGGGGTCATCGGTGGCTGCGGTGGCCAGAGGCAACCTGGGCTGATAGACCAGACAACTGCCATCACCATGGACACCTCCTTCTTGTGCGGCCCGGGTGCCTAACTCTTGGAGCACCCACCTGCTGAACCCCTGAACCTAAGTAGGGGCCCTCCCCACTCCCCAGGACACTGCTCCCCACAGTGACGCCTTGGCACTGGACGCAGTCCCTCCAGAACCCCTAGGAGGTGGGCCTGGCCCCGTGCCCACAACCTTGGTTGACTTACCCTCCCAGGTCAGGTCCTGAGCATGGCAGTTCCCACCTGTCCCTGGTTCTGGCTGGCAGCTGTGACCTCCAAGCCCATGCTGGGGAGGCTGTCCCTGAGGGGCCAGGGCCCTCCCCCACCCTGACTGCCCACCTGTGCTCAGCCATGACATCAATCAAGTCGCAGAACGGCCGGCCTCTCCTGGTGCTGGGAGCCCCACACCAAGTCCTAGAGTCCCCACCCGGAGGGTACAACAGACCCTCAAATCACAGCTGCACAGGTGGGGCACAGGCCGTACACAGGGCACAGGGCACAGGGCACTCCTGGGGCAAGTAGTATGCACCCCTGCAGAGCCCTGGGAAGACTTCTCTCAAGAGGCTGCCACCAGCCCAGGCCAGCAAGGAAAGCTGCAGGTACCCAGGCTGGAAGGAGCAGGCTGCATTCCATGGAGGGGCGGAGGTACTGTTCTGTGCACCTATCTGCCCCACACAGAATGTAGGTATGAGTATATGTACAGGATCACCACCTAGAACCCAGATTTGAGACCAGTCTTGTTGAGTGACACAGGCAAATGGGTAGACACATACACCCTAGAGCTGGACCGGGGCTCTTTGAGTGGGGTCCCAGGCTCCCAAAATGTGGACAACACCAGAGACTCCTGGTCCAAGACATAAGCAGCAGACCCTCAGTCCACCAGGGTGCTCCGTGCTCAGCAGTGCCATTTCTGCGAAGAGGCAATCAAAACTGCAGACCATGGCAGGGGGGTGACAGAAGGTGGGAGGGGACAGAAAAGGAGATGGCTGCGGAAAGTGTGGCAGGACAGCAGGGACAGGATGGCCAGGCAGGTTCAGTGTGAGCCACTCTCCATCTGCAGAGACCAGTCTCTCCACCAGACTCAGACTGAGCTCACCACGCCTGCTGCCCTCTTGTCCACAGGGAAGTGCTGGTGTCTTTCATCTCCACTAAGGCACACCAGTGATCTCAATTCCAGGAGGTCGCCACCAGGCCAAACTCTAGGCCCCTGCAGCGGGTGGAGTCTTGGCAGCTGGGGGAGGAGGGCCCACCTTCTTGAAATGGCTCCTTGGGCTGCCGGCCCTTCTCCCCACCTGCAGCACAGGCCCCAGTCAGGCAGTCTACCCTTGGGGGCCAGCTCCCAGGGCACCTGGCCACACCGCCTGATGGGGTGGAGTTCAGCTCGCTAGTGACTGTATCCCCTCTTCCTCCTGCTCCACCTCAGCCTGCATGACCTGGGATGGTCTCTCTTGTATGTTCTTTGTAAGTTGCAACACCCTCCTTTCTACTCTTTACCATTTTTCTCCCCACCGGGACAAGATGTGCAACTCAGCAGGTCCATCCTGAGACAGGCAACCACCAGGGGGCGCTGCCAGCCAAGTGCTGACAGAGCTGCCCGCGAGCGGGTGAATGGTTACATACATGGGTTTAAACCACCAGTGGTACATGCACAACTGTCCCATTAGGCAGCTTGTACCAGTGGTGGTACAAACAGATCTAATCACTCTTACCAGTCTCTTTACTAATAAAAATGGGACAGTCATACATTCATCACTGGTGGTTCGAGCTACTTTGGCAGTGAGACACATGAAATAGAGCCCCATAGTATTTCGTGAAGGGAAACACACATTAAGTGAAGGGAAACAACCCCAAGAGGCTTCTTCCATTGCCTTTGGTGCTACTGTAAAGGCTTCCTGCTATCCCACTCCTGGACTCTTCCCTCCCGGGAGGGATTCTCTCCCAGGACACAAAGCAACAGCCCAAACGCTGCAGGCAACAGATGCCGTATTAGTATCATCCGCAGTAGCTCTCCGCAAAGCAGAACATTAAACAGTCAGTGATGGCATCACTAAAGCAGATTATGGAATAGGTGTAGGATGGACTGTTACCCAGCCCTTAAAATGCCTTGTAGCCTTGATAATAAGAACAAGGAAATACTGTACTCTTACCATGTTTTGTTAAAAAAAACCAGCAGCACATAGAATGCTAGCTGACTGAAGTTAAACAACTGTGTTTCTCACTAGACAGGACCCATGCTGACCTCCACACTCTTGTAGATCCGCCCACTGAATAAGGTCACGGCAGACAGACAACGAGAACAGGGCATGACGCAGCAGCACGGACCTCAGAGTGAAAAGCACACGGATGGGAAGAACTGAACGGCAGATCCGGGCTGCTAGATCTAAAGCCAGCTGGATGCTGAGCCGCTGCAAAAGCCCCACAAGGCAGGACCAGACCAGCCCTCCCCTGCTCGGCCCTCAGGCTTTGCTGGCTGGATACAGAGGCAGAGGGTGCGTGGGGGTCTCCAGGGAGAGTGGGCAGCCTGTGAGGAAAGATGCTGGGACCCTGCAGGCAGCAGCACCTCACAGGGAGCCCCCACCACAAGCACCCCGGACCCTGTGCCCCAGCCCCAAGAGGAGTACGTGATGCTGAGTAGAACCAGCCACTGGCAATACCTGGAGGAGGAAGAAAGCAAACAAAAACAATCATCAGGCCAGGCATGGTGGAGCAGCCCTGTAACCCCAGCACTTGGGAGGCTAAGGCAGGAGTACCCTTTCAAATTTGAGGCCAGCCTGGCTACATAGTGAGTTCAAGGCCAGTCTGGACTAACGACATAGTGAGACCCTGTCTCAAAAAAAAAAAAATTATTAATATACAAAACCGAAAGATAAAAGGAGCACAAAAAAGAACAGGACGTATTTAAAAACAACACAAGAAGCAGAAAAAGAGCTCTTGGAAATTAAAACTATGGTGGTAAAACAAAGACACAAAACAAAATATACACAAAGGTTGGAACAAGAGCATAAAGTTGAAGGAAACTCTTAGAAAGCAGAAAATGAAGCAATCAGAAAATAGAAGATAACAAAATTTAAAAAGTGATCCAAGTGGGATAGCAATCAATTCTTCCAGCACAGCCAGAAACAGAGAAAACACTGGGAGGAAATTATCCAAAAAATCCTTGCAGATGTTAGAGACAAAGGACACATTTCCAGACTGGAAGGGCCTCCAGGAAACCGGCCTGGCCAAAAATACTAGAGAAAAAAGACTCTAAAAGGGACCGGAGAGAACCCAGGTTTCCCATGGAAGACGGTGACGGCTCTGTGCTTCCCCGCACAGGAGACAAGAGGGACAAGGGCCCAGACTAACGAGCCCCAGCGAAGAGATGACCCGCTGAGGCCCGAGGGGGCTGGAGGGCTGATGACCTAATGCTGAGGCGTCTGGGGAGTGTGATCTGAGGAAGCTTCGGGGGTGTTACGAGATGTCCCTGAGGGCAGTTCTAGAGGAGTGACGACCCACCTGAGGAGACTTGTGGAGAAGAAGACCTCACGCTGAGATTTCTGAGGGGCAGTGACTCAACCCCAGAGACGTCCAGGGTGGTTTCAACCTACTCCTGAGGAGGCTTCTGCTGGAGTCATGATACACTGAGGAGACTCTGGAAGAAACAATGAGCTAGCCAGGCATGGTGGCACACGCCTGTAATCCCAGCGTTTGGCAGGCTGAGGCAAGAAGACTGCTGCCAGTTCGAGGCCACCCTCGCCTACAGAGTGAGTTCAAGGCTAGCCTGAACTAACTACGTAGGGAGACCCTGTCTCCAAAAAAAACCAAAACAAAAAACAGTGACCTAATCCTGAGGAGACCTTCAGAGTAGCGATGAGCCAACCCAGAGGGAGACTTCCACAGGGACAGTGACCTAACTGAGGAGACTTCTGGAGCGGCAGACTGGAGAAGACATTTGGTGAGATGATGACCTAACTTGAAGAAGCTCCTAGAGCTTCTGAACACTGATAACTCTTGGGGGGACTTTGTTTTTGTTTTGAGATAAGGTCTTGCTATACAGTTCAGGCTGGCCTTGAACTCACTATGCAGCCCAGGCTGGCCTCGAACTTGAGGTGATCCTTCTGCCTCAGCCTCCCAGATGCTGGGATTACAGGCGTGCACAATGGCCAGTTTAGGGAGACTTTTGAAGGAACTTCCAGAAGAGTGATGACCGTGAGGGAGATGTCCAGAAGAGCAGTCACCCGACTGAGATTTCTGGAGAAGCAATGACCTCACTGAGGCGACTGCTGGCAGAGCAATGACCTAACCCCAAGGAAACTTCTAGACTAGCAATGACCAAACCCTACACAGACTTCTAGAAGATTGATGGCCTAACTGAGGAGACTGCCAGTGAAGCAATGACCTAACCCTGAGACTTCTGGAGAAGTACTGAACTAAAGGAGAAGACGTCTGATGAGACGTGAGCTAACCATGATGAGACTTCTGCAGGTGTGATGGCCTAACCTTGACAATTTCAGAGCGGAATGACCAAAACCTGAAGAAATTCTGGAAGAGCTCTAATCTGCCTTTGGGGAGACAGGAGGATTAACGGCCTAAGTCCAAGGGAACTTCTCGAGAAATAATGACTCCATCCTGAGGGGATTTCCAACGGAATTAGACTTCGGGAGGAGGAGTGGCCTAACTCTGGGGGGACTCTGGGAGAAGGGAGGGCCTAACCCTGCAGAGATGTCAGAAGAAGCAATGACTAACTGTGAGGAGACTTCCGGAAGAGTGATGACCTAATTTACGAGACTATCCCTGAGGAGACTTCCAGGATAGCAGTGACCTAAGCATGGGAGACCCCTGGAGGGTGGAGACTTAGACAGGAGTGATAACCTAATTCTGAGGCGTCTTCATGAGGAGGAATGACCAAACTGAGGAGAATTCGAGAGGACTGGTAACCTAACACTGAGGTTTGCAGAGAAACAAAACCCCATCCCTACAGAGACTTCCAGAAGAGTGATGACTTAACTCTGGGGGAACTTCTGGAGGATCAATAATGAAACTGAAGAGACATCTGAAGGATCTGTGACCTAACCCTGCAAAGCTGTCATAGAAGCTATGACTTAACTCTGAGGAGACATCGAAACAATGACTTACCCCAGTGAGATTTCTGGAGAAACGATAACTTAAGAAGACTTCCAGCTAAGTTACGCCCTAGCCCTGAGGATACTTCCAGAGGAAGAATGACCTAACCTAGGAGACATATGGAGGTACAATGACGTAACCCTTAGAAGACTTCTGGAGAAGCGAAAATCTATTCCTGAGGAGACTTCCAGGGGAGTGAAGACCTACCACTGAGAGTTCTGGAAGGACGATGACCTACGCTGAGGGACATTTCTGGAGGAGTTATGACTTAACTCCAAAGAGAAGGAATGACCTAAAGACATCTGGAGGTGCAACGAGCTAATCCACAACTTCTGGAGGAGTAAATTACTGAGGAGAACTCTGGAAGAGAAATGACTTAATCCTGAGGAAGTCCTCCAGAGCTTCAATGACCTAACTGCGGAGACTTCTGAAGGACTGAAACTTCCAGAAGAGCAATGACTTAACTAAGCAAACTTCTGGGGGACAGATAAACTTAGCCTGGTGAGTCTTTCGGTGGGACAAGGAAGAGGCTTCTGTGGAAGTCATGACCTAACCTCAAGGAAGTATCCAGGGGAGTGATGAGCTACGCAGCAGGAATGACCTAGTCCTGGGGAGACATGTAGAGGAGCAATGACCTGACCCTGACGAGACTTCAGGAGAAGCGACAACCTCACCTTGAGGGAGACCCTGGGCGCATTCATGACCTAACTGACGTGGCTTCCAGAGCAATGATGATGTAACTCTGAAGAGACTTCAGGAGGAGGGAAGACCTAACTGAGGAGACCTCAAGAAAAGCTGTGATGTGTCTCTGAGGAGGCCTTCACAGCCGAGTCCTAGCCTTTAGGGGACACCTGACAGAACAATGGCCTGACTTCAGGAGACAGCAAGAGGGCTGATCACTTAACCAAAAGGGGACTTCTGGAAGAGTGATAACCTAAACCTGAGTACCGTATACTAGCAACAGAGTGATGGCCTGGCTCTGAGAGTCCAGGAGGAGGGAAGACCTAACTCTGTGGAGACTTCTACAGTAGCAATGACCTAGCTGGTGGTACTTTTTTCTTTTTCAATTTTTTATTAATACATGTTTGCAATACATCTTGATTGCATTCCTTGTGGGGGGTTAGTATGTGGACATAACAGGGCCAAATTCTTTTTTCATCCCCTTTACCTGCCATTTCACGGTTAATGACACTTTTGAGGGGACAATGTCCTATTCTGAGGATACTTCCAGAGGAACAATGGCCTAACCAACCCAAGGAAACATCTGAAGAGCCCCGTAGTCCTACTGATGGATGTTAACAAGACTCTTCTAAACATTTACCCAACTGCACAAGATGTCAGTTAGGCATGTGGGTTTCAAAACGGCTCCCCAAATTTATACATACAGTATCCTTGGAAAGCACTGGCTCCTGCACATGATACTATGCACTGTTTGTTTGACACACATGTACAATTTTCAATGACTCTAAGAACATGGTAACCTACACTCCAGGGACAGCAAATATATTTCTGTCTTCCTCACACAACACGGGAGTCACTTCCTGTCTTTTGCTGCTCTGGGAGCTTAAGCCAGCCAACCAAGTCATCCTGCATCTGCGAGGCTCTCCATGCTGGAGAAAGATGTACGTGTTGCATTAAAATCCTATGATGTCGGATGTGTCCCATCCATGTGCCAGCAGTTATGTCTTCTCTACAAGACCCCGGACTGCCCCAGGGATGGCTTCCTGTGGTTTGCAAGGAGTCTTTGCCTTCCATACCAAACACCATTGTTGAGTTCTGGCCTGTTCCCTACTGATCAAGTGCCAAATCAAATGGGCAAAGACAATCAATTACAATGCCATGCCAGGTTATCACCTTCACTGCAGACAGCTTAGAATGGAGTTGCAACATCATCCTCATTCTAGACACAAGGCAACTGAGGCCCAAAAAGTACATGCACAAGTAAGTGTAAGTGTAATATGAATTTGAGCCTAAGAAACCTGCTCTGTCCTTCCCCTCTGCAGCTCCAGGGAGTCCCATCTGCATCCCCTTAACACTGAGAGCCTACTGCCTCCCACACCTACCCCTAATCCAAAAAGTAAAGAGTTTGGTGCAGGAAGTACATTGCAGGAGTCCTCTTCCTACCCACAGCAACAACACTTTCTTCATAACCCTTTCAGTTCCCCTTCGTTCATATGCCAGGGACTACACACTAACTCCTTTCTGGTGAGTGCTAGGGTTAGCCATTCTGCAAGGCCCTCGAACCTAGCACTCACCAGATGGCTCTATCCTAGCTCTGCCTTTTCCCAGACTCCACAGGACTTACAAGACATCAGCACCTGTCCCCTACCTGCTGGGGACCCAGGTCCTGCAGTGGTGACATCCACCCTTTATTTCTGTACCTGGAATCCTTGGGGATTCCAGGGAAGCTGACCTGTAACTCCAAGCACAGAGGCAGGTACTCAGGCATGGGAACAGGAGGCCAGAGCCATAACATGAAGGAGGCAGCAAGGTGACTACCAGTGAGTGTGCATCACATGGCTGAGAGCATCAGCTGCTCTTGCCTCTGGTCCCCAGGTTCCACAGAGCTTGGAGACTCCCAGCCATAGAAAAGAAAGGCACAGGCAGGTGGCTGGTGCTGCCTCTTTATACAAATTACTGTCACCCTCCTAGCAGAGGGGTTCTGGGAGCTTGGGTAGCAGCCCAGAGACACCTCTAGAGCACCCAGCAGGAGGACTCACAGCCAGGTTCCCTGGGCACAGGGGCACTATTGGATCCTGGACAAGGCACTACCCTCACTGGCCTGTTTTCCCTTACCAGACCCACTCTGGCAAACCCACCGCAGCAGCTCTGGCCTGCTCCTAAGGAGCTGTCTCCCTGTCTCCCCCCAAAACCCCATTCTGCCGCCAAAGACACAAATAAGAACAACACAAACACTAAAGGAGATAGTACTTGCATTTACTGAACAATTATTGCATGCCAACAATTATTGCAGCAGGAGGCACTCCAGGGGTCCCTCCATTGTGCCCTGTCTAGCCACACAGCCATGGCAACCACTGTACCCCACAGCTGCCAGCACTGTCAGGAGCACAGTGCTGGACTTTAGGGACATCATGGTCCTTGGCCATGACAGCAGGGCTGTTCTGGGCCGCTGGACCCTGGAGACATGGCCAGCTCCACCTTGGCATCCCAGACACAGTCATGCTCCCCACCGTTCTTAGCAGAACACAGCTCTGCCTGCATCTTGTCCATGCGCACTGCTTGGTCACTGCAAGCTAAGCCTCCCCAGGTCAGGCCATCTGTCCCACCTTTCTGCTTAGGTTCCCAAATATTTGCACCACAAGGGCATGTGTGGGACCACCCATGACTCCCTTAAGCGGGTGGTTCTCCCTTCCTCTGCCTTCTCGTTGTCCTTCTCTGGAATCTTACACGGCTTTCCCACCAGTCTGCCAGACTCCAGTGCAGTGGGTTGACTTGGGAAACAGGCTACGTGCAAATGTAATCATGTTAACACAAGGTTATACAGGATTAGTGTCCTCATAAGAGGGTGATCTGAACACAGAAACACATAGAGGAGATTGAAACTGAAACTGGAGTGACCCAACCACAAGCAAAGAAAACAGAAGGCCACTGTGTAAGAGGAAAGCATGAAACATTTCCCACCATCAGCTCACGGTTGCTGACACCTTGAGACCTGTAGTGAACACAGGACACTAACACATATGCTTATTCCAGAACACATCCATGAATGGAAGTAGTGTCACAGATGCTGCAGAATGTACTGAGCATGAACCATCCTGGCCCCCCCCATATCAGGCAAGGGATCAGCAGGAGTAAGCTGTCTACATGCTAACTCTGGAGCCCAAGCAATGGCTCAAAGTATTACAATGGCCATAAGACTGCCAAGGAAATAGGAGGGAGGGGACAGCTGAGTGGGCCTTTGAAGGGTGAATGGGAGTTGGTCTGGCAGAATTCTACCTGGAGGTATGCTCTAAGTATAGACAGTTGCTTCCTTTTCCTTTGGTACCAGGAAGGCTTTCAGGGGGTTCCAGGCTCTTCCCAGTACTCTTCGCATGAGCCTATTAAATGCATGCACCAAGGGACAGAGCATGCATTAAGTACAGGACATATACCTTTAATACCCCCTTCAAATCTGCAGTAAAAGATCCCTGTGTACACATACACACTGTCAAATCACTGAGATCAGTAAGTAGATTGCTCTGCTTCCAAGATGCAACCCCTGTAAGTTGTGCTGCTATAAACACAGGTATGCACACATCACTGTAAAACGATGTCTTGGCACCCTAAACTGATGATCCAACTCTGTTGGTCAACAGGCTGATCTGCGCTGAAGGCAGTCAGCAGATTGTCCCTCTTCCTTACCTGATGTTCCCAGAAGCCCTCTAAAGAACACTTTTGCCTGGAGACTTTCAGAAGCTTTTGTGGGGAGTGGGTGTGCAATACAAACTCTGAACAAAGGCAGCTTCAGGAGCAGGGACTGTTCATCTCCAAAACCAAGGTGCCAAGAGACCCTTGGGGCTGTTGCTGTGTGCCTCTGAACCTAGTGCCTGACCCTCCAGCGAGCCAAAGCCCCCAGCCACACTCCACTGTTACAGCGAACCCTGAAGCCACTATCTGGGCTCCACCACTCACCGGCGAGAAAGGCATCTGCTTTTATGATGTAAATAAAATCACTACACTCACAAGCCTGTATTTCTGCTCTTCTCAAAGTTTCTCCTGCTCAGAGTTGGCTGAGGCTCCCCGTTTCTTTAAAACCGTTATATTTTTAAGATATAAACAGCAAAGAAAGTCTCAAAATAGGTACTGGACTGAAGA